>JAJJMC010018612.1:826146-884201 GCA_023531435.1 Papaver californicum
ATTTTTGTTTTGCTCATAACTTTCTCATTCGAAGTCGGAATGACTTTATTCTTCCGGCGTTGGCTTCATAATTAAATTAATCTACAAGATGGTGAGAAGAAATCATGGAGTTGACTGAGTTCCAATGGATCTTTGGAAATTCTTCCCTTGTAATGCTCAATTTCACTTCTTTTAGAGATGTAACCTAACAAAAGACATAAACTACAAAATTAATAATAATACAAGATAATTCATATAAAATCTAGCAAATAAGTGTAAGAAAATGATACTTAAAATATGTAAATTATGCACTTATCAGAAATCTCGGAGGGTCAAGACATCGAGGGAAAACTCAGGAAGAAATAATTTTCTCAGAGGGTCATGCAATCGAGAAAGGCAGAAATCTCGGAGGGTCGGGTGGCCGAGGTAGATATGTGAGTTAGGTATTTTCACGGGGTTTTATGCTATTTTTGAGTTTCCAAAACCTAGTATGACTGGGATTTGAGCACGGGCACTCCTATAGTTGGTTTCCTATATAAGAAAACTTCTTAGATCTTTTTATCTATCTTTTGACATCATATCTTCTACAACACAAGAATCAAAGGAGTTTTGGAGCGAATTAGGGTTTTCCCCTTTAGGGGAAGAACCATGACACCTTCTTCTTCTTCTCCATATTCTCTTGTATATTTTCCATGGGTTCTGAGAAATCCATGAGTAAGTAATGCAATCCCAAGTCCTAAACATATGAATCAATCTGGATGATTATTATTAATATTCAAGATCTTTTTTTATCGTCCATGTTTTACGGTGTATAACAATTATGTGATTGTGTTCATATGATATGATTGGTTCTCTTGAATGTTTAAGTTGCAAATTAAATAAGCTCAAGAGCTTTCCTATAGCTAGTTAGGGTTCTTAGGTAATTCCATCAGAAACCTTAGCCACAAGTATCAATTTGTGATCACTAGTGATGTGAATCGTGAAGGAAGTATCAAGTAAAGCTTAGCATAGGTTGAATATGCCACGATAAGTGCGATGTATTTCCTATGAATAAATCGTCTTACAAATATTAATGTTTTCCTCAATTTGAATCTCTTAGCGATAAGCATTAAATTATTTGATGGAAAAGAATTCAAATTTTAGCGATAGCGGTATGTGTTAACATGTGGAGGCGTAACGAAGTATTCCACTGATTGGGGATACTTTAGGGTTATTGGTATAAAGAGATAAGGAATGATGATTCTAATCGATTGAGGAGTATGATTGGCGATGGAAGATGAAATCCTTAACTAGTACTTTCTCACCTTATTTTTAACCTTTAGTTACTTTATTTTATTTTATTTTATTTGTTTACTTTAGTTTAAATCATTACAACCCCTTTTAGGTTAATAAGAAGTTGAAAACAAATAACAATTCACAGCTCATCGTGGGAATGATTCTTATAACCGTTATATTACTTATTAATATTTGTGGGACATATCTGAATTAATTTATTGCATGTACGACATACATCATTCATTCTACAACATGAACTGCTAGAATGAACTAACAATATTACGAGTTCCATATGCAAAATTAACTACCAATATTACAAGTTTATTACACAAAATGCACTGTTATAATAAACTTTCAATATTACAAGTTCATGTTATAAAATGAAGTGCTAGAAGATGAACTACCATACTTTATAATGGTGTGTATTCTTGAATACGAACTATCATACTCTATAATGGTGTTCATTCTTGAATATGAACTACTATTACCAATACCACAAAGATTAAATTTTTGAAAAATAGTACAATTGGTACTTGTTGTATAGATCTCGTCGAACGTTTTCCAAATATATATGATTTGTTGATTTTTTACTTATGGTTCCAGAAATATTTAATTTTTAAGTTTTTTCTACTCAATTTTAAGAAGAGAGAGAAAATAAGAGAGAGGGAAAAGTTTATTTTAATTATTTTAATATTTTTAAACAAATAAAAACCAAACTAAACTCCCTTGTCTAGGACCAAACTAACCTGCGACCACTGACCAAACCGAAATTTCACCACGATATTATGGCTTTTTATCGATAAACAAAGACATATATGACTTTTGAAATACTCACGGATCAAGATGTTAACTAGAATATGATATTGCTCAATAAATAAAAATATTAAAATTGGACTAGTAGATGGTATACCTCATGACTGCTTGCTAGTAGTGAAGACAGACTCGTGATTCACTATTGCTTATGTAGTATTATTTTTTTCAAAATAAGAACAACCTCACTTCTATAGTTTCCATGGGTATTCTTACTCATAATTTGTTTTCCTTAAGCATTATCTGTTGGGAAATAAAAATGGTTATTACAAAAATTAAGAGTTTATTACTTAAATTAATTTTATTACTATAATTAGCTTGATGGGTGCTAGGATCACTAGTCCAAACTTGGATGGAATTATAGCCATCCATTTTCACTTCTTAGTAAATGATAAACCTTTGGTTATCCCACATTGGGCAAACCAAGGAGGAAGTTCATGCATATTACCACAAACGTTCTATATAAGGAAAAGAACTAGTGGATTGGATATGGACTTGGGAAATGGACTAGTGGGCAAATGCATACATGTGCGGTGCTTCGCACCGAAGCACCGCAGGTCGCGCGGCTTGCGGGCTTGCGGAGCTTGCGGTGCTTGCGTGTGTTTTTGGCGTGAGCCTTTGCGCGACCCTTGGCGCGACCCTTGGCGCGACCCTTGGCAGACCCTTGGCGCGACCCTTGGCGCGATCCTTGGTGTGAGCCTTGGTGTGAGCCTTGGTTGGTGTGAGCCTTGGCGTGAGTTTGATGTGTGCTTGGCGTGTGCCTGGCGTGTGCACACGTGTACCCATCAATGAGAAAACGTTTCTTTATTTTAAATAAATATTTTACCGTTTTAAATTAAATGAAAAATAAAATCATAAATATTTGTTTTAATTAAAAATCTTAACGTTTTATTTTAATGGGGATTTAATATTTCAAATTAAATTTTTCACCGTTTTAAAACTCAAAAGACTACTTCTCCTATAAAAGAACAACAATGCTAAGGTTTTCGTTTACAGCCACTGTCCTGACGACTTTTCCCCTCTTCCTGCTTTGATTTGCGCACTAGAATTTACTTTCATTTTTTATACGTCTTCTGTTAAGTTTACAACGGGCCAACGAGCTTTGCTAGCTGGGTTGGTATCAGGTGATTTTATCCTGAATTCAAGTTTGTCACTGAAAGGGTATAGCAGCATCTTCCTGAAGGTGTACCTGGCAAATATTGAGTTAAGGGAAGTCTGTTGAATAGGCGACTTCACCTCTCTGTGCTTGAGTGTGTGTACTGTTTCATTCTAACCCTCCCTTAATCATCTTCAAGTTCTCTGTTGTTTGTGTTTCTCTGTTACAGGAAGGTACTTATCCAACAATCTTAACTCAATATCTGTGCAACAACAAATCTTCTGTAACAATGGCAAAGACTGATGTTGAAAGACCTCAGAAGTTTTCTGGTAAGGATTTTAAGAGATGGCAGTCGAAGATGCTTTTTTTCCTAAGTTTCCACATGCTTGATGAAATAGTGTTGAAACCATATAACAAAGCTCTGGATACTCCTGAATCATCCAAGGAAAAAGAAACTTGGACGAGAAATAATTATTTAGCAAAAAATCATATTTTAAATTGCCTTGAAGACTCTCTGTATGATTTTAACAATGCTAAAGATGATTTTTCTGATCACAATTTATGGTCTGCACTGCAAGAAAAATATGAAGCAGAAACTGCAGGAAGTAAAAAGTTTCTGGTTGCACGTTTTTTACAATACAAGATGCTGAATGAAAAATCTGTGGTTGACCAGTTCCTGGAGTTGCGGAAAATTATTAATGAAATCATTGCTGAAGGTATGACTATTTCTGAAAACTTTCAAGTATCTGCTGTGATTGAAAAGTTACCAAGTTCATGGGCCGAATACAAGAGAAGACTAAGGCATGAAACTGGTGAGATTACTATGATAGAACTGGGCAAGAAAATACAAGTTGAAGAGTTGCTGTGCTCAAAGGACAAGAATGTCTCCTCTGCAAGAGACATGTCAAACAAAGCTCATGTGATCGAAGACAAGTTTGCTTCACTCAGTGTGGACCACAACAAGCGCAAGCCTGGCCCTCAAGGAAAAGGTAAATTTCAAAAACCAAAGTCTGCTATTGGTAAGATTAAGGGAGCTTGTTATGTCTGTGGTGTGTCTGGCCATATGGCAATGCATTGTAGAAAACGCAAAGATGCGAATTTTAAGAAACAAAATGTAAACCTGGCTGAAAGTAGTAAAAATGAATTTTCTGGCACGGTGTCTGAGGTAAATTTAGTTACCAATGTGAGGGACTGGTGGGTAGACTCTGGAGCTACCAAACATGTCTGCGGAAGCAAGGATATGTTCACCTCCTACCAGACAGTAGGAGAGGGAGAAAAACTCTATATGGGTAATTCTTCTGCAGCACAAGTTGCAGGAAAAGGAAAGGTTTCTCTGAAGCTTTCTTCTGTGAAAATCCTCACATTGAATGAAGTGTTACATGTACCAGACATCTGCAAGAATCTCGTTTCAAGTAGTGTGCTAGATGACAAGGGATTTAAAATTGTTTTTGAGTATGGAAAAGTGATTATCACTAAGGGTATGGACTTTGTGGGAAAGGGCTATAAGGCTGAGGGCCTTTACAAAGTATCTGTAATCTCTACTGAAATTAATAAAGTTGATTCTTCTTATGTTGTTGTCTCATTGAATATCTGGCATGGTAGACTTGGTCATGTAAATTATAATTCAATGAACAAATTGGCAAAATTTGGCTGCATTCCAAAATTAAATTTGGAATATGAACATAAATGTGAAGTTTGTGTAGAATCAAAATATGCGAAGAAGCCTTTTCAGAAAAATGTCCACAGAGTTTCTAATCCCTTAGAGTTAATTCACACTGACTTAGTTGATATGAAATCAATCCAAACCAGAGGTGGAAAAAAATGGTTTGTTACCTTCATAGATGACTGTACTAGATACTGTCATATCTACTTGCTTAAAGGAAAAGATGATGCTCTTGAAGCATTTAAATTATATAAATTAGAAGTAGAAAACCAGATGAATACCACCATTAAAACTGTTAGGTCTGATCGTGGGGGTGAATACGTAACTCCTATAGGAGACTTTTGTGCGCAACATGGCATTATTCATGAGGTAACTCCTCCTCATTCACCACAATCTAATGGTGTGGCTGAACGGAAAAACCGAACCCTAAAGGAGATGATGAATGCCATGTTAATCAGTTCAGGACTACCGGCGAACTTGTGGGGGGAGGCCGTCCTCTCAGCTTGCTATATCCTGAACAGAGTGCCCCTTAAAGGAACAGAAAAATCACCGTATGAATTATGGAAAGGCAAACAACCCTCTTATGGATACCTAAAAGTGTGGGGGTGTTTAGCCAAGGTCTCTATTCCTCCACCTAAGAGGACTAAAATAGGACCTAAAACCGTTGATTGTGTATTTCTAGGATATCCCGAGCACACCACTGCTTATAGATTTATGGTTGTGAGTTCTGATAACTCAAAAATTGGTGTGAACACCATTTTGGAATCTAGAGATGCTTCATTTTTTGAAAATGTTTTTCCAATGAAAACTGAATCTCGCGTGATACGTGTAGATCCTCTAGATGTCCCTTCTTCTAGCCATTCATTGCCGGTAGAAGAAGATGAACCCGTTTATGAGCTAAGAAGAAGCAAAAGACCCAGATTAGAAAAATCTTTTGGGCCAGACTTCATTACCTGTTTAGTTGAATCTGATCCACAAACCTATAAAGAGGCCATGACTTCGTCTGAAGCTCCATGGTGGAAAGAATCCACTATTAGTGAGATGGATTCTATTATTCAGAATGAAACCTGGGAAATAGTAGATTTACCTCCAGGGAGCAAAACCATAGGTTGTAAATGGATCTTTAAGAGAAAACGTAAGGTTGATGGAACCGTGGAAAAATATAAAGCTAGACTTGTAGCTAAAGGATATAAACAAATAGAAGGTGTAGATTTCTTTGACACCTATTCACCTGTCACTAGAATAACTTCAATTAGGTTGCTAATTGCAATTGCTGCAATCCATAACCTAGAGATACATCAAATGGATGTAAAAACTGCGTTTATAAATGGTGAACTAGATGAAGAAATTTATATGGATCAACCCGAGGGCTTTGTGGTGAAGGGTTATGAAAAGAAGGTGTGTAGACTTAAAAAGTCTTCATATGGCTTAAAACAAGCACCTAAACAATGGCATGAAAAATTTGATCATGTGATGTTCTCTAGTGGTTTTAAAATAAATGAAGCTGACAAATGTGTTTACACTAAATCTGTCAATGATGCTTGTGTGATGGTATGCCTATATGTTGATGATATACTTATACTAGGTACAACCTTAGAAATCATTAATTCCACTAAGAACATGTTGAATGAGAACTTTGATATGAAAGACTTAGGTCCTGCTGATGTAATCCTAGGGATGAAAATTAGAAAGGAGTCTAATGGATTCAGTCTCAGTCAATCTCATTATGTTGAGTCTGTTCTGAAGAAATTTAACCAGTTTGATAGTAAACCAGCAAGTACTCCTTTTGACCCTTCCTGTAGACTCAAGAAAAACAAAGGCAATGGAGTCTCGCAACTTGAATATTCACGTGTCATAGGAAGTCTGATGTACTTAATGAACTGCACGAGACCAGACATTGCCTATGCAGTGAGTAGACTAAGTAGGTATACCTGTAATCCAGGACAAGAGCATTGGGATGCACTTTTCAGAGTGCTAAGGTATCTTAAATACACTTTAAACTTTCGGTTAAGTTATGATAGATACCCTGCTGTTCTTGAAGGATACTGTGATGCAAACTGGATAACAGACTCAGAGGAGTCTAAGTCTACGAGTGGATACGTTTTCACTCTAGGCTTTGGAGCAGTGTCTTGGAAGAGTTCCAAACAGACCTGTATCGCTCGATCCACTATGGAATCCGAGTTTATAGCGTTAGATAAAGCAGGAGAGGAAGCCGCTTGGCTAAGATGCTTTTTAGAAGACATTCCTCTCTGGCATAGGCCTGTGCCAGCTGTATCTATACATTGTGATAATCAAGCTGCAATAGCTAATGCTAAAAACAGCAACTATAATGGAAAATATATTCATATAAGGATAAGACACAATTCTCTAAAACAACTAATCTCAACTGGCGTTATTTCTGTTGACTTTGTGAGGTCTAAGGAGAATATCGCGGACCCTTTGACGAAAGGCTTGTCCAAGGAGATAGTTAGTAATGCATCGAGGGGGATGGGACTTAAGCTCATCAATTAAAACTTGCCATGAAGGATACTCAACCTTGCTGACTGGAGATCCCAAGATCAAGGTTTTGAATGAGACAACTAATTTGTGGCTGGTAAAAATTAAACACTATCAGAGAATTATTTTCTCTGTCCCTTCCCTATGGTATAGATGTGATAGTGTGACTGCAAGTGAGGATGACTTAGAGTAAAGTCTTAATGAATTCTATAATTTCAATTTAAGATTGAAATGGGGTGTAGCAGTTAACACTCTTGATAGAACTCACCTATCTGAATGAGGAAGTGGGTCGCTTCCTATGAGAACTGAGCTGATTCTCTAGAGCATTCTGAGAAACGGGATACGTCCAGGGCCAAAACGGACACAACGGCGTGAACTTAACAGCATTTTAAGAGATATCTCGCGTAAGGAGTTATTGAAGAATTACACTAAACGATGGCAGTTCAAGACATCACGTTCACTGACCATCAAGTAGTTCCGGTGCTTCTCACTAAGCAAAGGTTCAATTCCAATTGGTCACCTATTGCTTAAGAGGTATTTCTCGTTTTTTCGATTTTTCGGTTTCGTCATTCATGTGGGGGATTGTTGGGAAATAAAAATGGTTATTACTAAAATTAAGAGTTTATTACTTAAATTAATTTTATTATTTAAATTAATTATATTACTATAATTAGCTTGATGGGTGCTAGGATCACTAGTCCAAACTTGGGTGGAATTATAGCCATCCATTTTCACTTCTTAGTGAATGAGAAACCTTTGGTTATCCCACATTGGGCAAACCAAGGAGGAAGTTCATGCATATTACCACAAACGTTCTATATAAGGAAAAGAACTAGTGGATTGGATATGGACTTGGGAAATGGACTAGTGGGCAAATGCATACATGTGCGGTGCTTCGCACCGAAGCACCGCAGGCCGTGGGCTTGCGGGCTTGCGGAGCTTGCGGTGCTTGCATGTGCTTTTGCGTGTGTTTTTGGCGTGAGCCTTGGTGCGACCCTTGGCGCGACCCTTGGTGCGACCCTTGGTGCGACCAATGGTCCGACCATTGGTGCGAGCCTTGGTGCGAGCCTTGGTGCGAGCCTTGGTGTGACCCTTGGTGCGACCATTGGTGCGACCATTGGTGCGAGCCTTGGTGCGAGCCTTGGTGCGAGCCTTGGTGTGACCATTGGTGTGACCATTGGTGCGAGCCTTGGTGCGAGCCTTGGTGTGAGCCTTGGTGTGACCATTGGTGCGAGCCTTGGCGTGACCATTGGTGTGACCATTGGCGTGAGTTTGATGTGTGCTTGGCGCGTGCTTGACGTGTGCCTGCGAGTGCACACGTGTACCCATCAATGAGAAAACGTTTCTTTATTTTAAATAAATATTTTACCGTTTTAAATTAAATGAAAAATAAAATCATAAATATTTGTTTTAATTAAAAATCTTAACGTTTTGTTTTAATGGGGATTTAATATTTCAAATTAAATTTTTCTCCTATAAAAGAACAACAATGCTAAGGTTTTCGTTTACAGCCACTGTCCTGACGACTTTTCCCCTCTTCCTGCTTTGATTTGCGCACTAGAATTTACTTTCATTTTTTATACATCTTCTGTTAAGTTCACAACGGGTCAACGAGCTTTGCTAGCTGGGTTGGTATCAGGTGATTTTATCCTGAATTCAAGTTTGTCACTGAAACGGTATAGCAGCATCTTCCTGAAGGTGTACCTGGCAAATATTGAGTTAAGGGCAATCTGTTGAACAGGCGACTTCACCTCTCTGTGCTTGAGTGTGTGTACTGTTTCATTCTAACCCTCCCTTAATCATCTTCAAGTTCTTTGTTGTTTGTGTTTCTCTGTTACAGGAAGGTACTTATCCAACATTATCAACACCAACCATTTCTAATATGATTCTCACAGCAGACCCTCAATTCACACCAGTACCAGATGAACCGGGTCTAAGCATCATCTTTTCTGCCCCCATAATCTCTGCCAAATCTATATGTAAATATCGAAGAAGTATTTAAAGTTGACCGCTCTTCGAACGCGATCTAAGTGAAATTGCATCACCTTATGGATTCCAAAAACATATCGTGGTATCTTGCACGAAAGTATTCAAATAGTTCTTCGGGCGGAGTTCCAACTTCATTCACAAATGCATCGGGTTTTTCCCCAAAATGACAGTAAATATTACGTCTCATAAGTGGTATGGTTCTTAATTGCTCCATCTGTCACAATAGGTGGAAGATCCGCATGCCAATTTTTTGTGTTGAGAATAAATATTCACAGCAGCTTCAAACCTTTCCACCGTTGGATTAGTTTGGTGTTGAGAACATTTCTTCATCAGCATTCTGAACTGAATCATGAATGTTATACATATTTCGGCATTCCAAAACAGTAGATGCTTAAATAAAGTTATGGAATCCTCATAGAAACTCCTTTCATTAGAGTCTAATAGTTCATTCCAATCATGTTCCTCGAGTCCCTTTGTTTTTGTTCCCATCTTCAAGATGTAATTATGGAATTCATCAACTTCTGGTGGTAAATGAACGATCGAGTCACCTGGATTCCTATACTCAAAACGATCTTGTATGATTTGCCTCAAACAATAATAATCTTCTTGTTTGGTAATTTTACCCTTTATTCTTATCAACTTTGTTGTTTATTTATCCATCGCAAAAACAATGTTCTTCATAGTTAGATTTTCATGGTATAAGTTATTGAAATATACCTCTTGTAGTCCATGAATTGCATCCCTGAAAATTAGTTAAAAAGTTATATGCTAAAAAAAAAACATCAAACATTTAGCATAACGTCATGTACCCTGATGTACAATGACAAGATTGGATTAATAATAAGGGTAACCTCTTTGATTCAAAGAATCAAAGTCTTTGGTTCCTAAGAACACAACCTAAAATCAATTAACATTTGATTTATTTTTTTCCCTATAGCTTATGTAGTTGCACAAGTATTCTTTTCATCTTCTATAGTTATTTTGTTACCTTCTTTTAATATTTATTATTTGTGTATTCTTAAAGAACCAATCATTTTTTCGTGTAATATCAAAAAATAATCTATAAGAAATAATAATAATAAAATAATATTAAAAAAATAATGTAGTTCGCACGTAAACTAGCATGGCAACCTGTTCAACTATTATAGTTCACTGTTGGAGTTTAGCTTGTTAGGCTTCCAACTATTTTCTTGTAATATTTTATCCAATGTAAATCTTGTAGCTTGTTATGCACGTAGACTAGGCATTTCTATTCAAAAAGGTGTAGGTAGGGGCTCATCTGGTAACTAGGCTACCTACCAACTCAATGTAACTGTCTTTCTTCCTTTAATGAAAGTTATTTTTATAATAATAATATAATGGAAAATAATCAAGAAGCCTAATTTCCAAAAACATTACTAAAGATATACTTTAAAGGTAATAATGTTGATTGCTCAGCTAAAAGGAGACACATAACTTTCTAATAAAACTATTTGTCATTATATGGAAGGGGATGGACAGTTAAAAACTTTTGCTTATTAAATAAATTTAAAAAAGAAAAACTCAAATTTTATAGGAAAAGAAAAAATATGATAAAAGGACTTTATTATAAATTCGACGATCAAGGGGTAAAATAGTTATTTTAGTCAAAATGTGGTCAATGAATGTCTCTTACCTTCCTTTTCCAAATATGTGAAAATGTGGTTAAGACATATATAGGGAGGGGACATTTGGCCTAGCCATGCTAACTAGAAAGCGGACTTGGCTACTAGAAAGCGGATTTGCCTAGCCATGCTAACTAGAAAGCTGATTTTCCTAGCCATACTAACTTGAAAACGGATTTGCCTAGCTATGCTAATTAGAAAGAGGATTTGCTTTAGCTATGCTAACTAGAAATTGGATTTTCTTAGCCATGCTAACTAGAAAGTGGATTTTCCTAGCCATGCTAACTAGAAAGCGGACTTGGCTAACTAGAAAACAGGATTGCCTTAGCTATGCTAACTAGAAAGCGGATATGCCTAAAGTGCAGTCGATGGATGTCATCTCTCCTTCTTTTATATTCTTGTAGAAATGTGAGTAAAAAATATATAGGGAGGAGGTGTTGGTTGGAAAATTATGATGCTTAGCTATGTTAACTAGAAAACAGATTTGCCTAGCTATGCTAACTAGAAAGGTGAATTTTCCTAGCTATGCTAATGTAAAGCAGATTTACCTTAGCCATGCTAACAGGAAAAACACATCTGGGTTAGCAATGTTTAGCCATGCTAACGGAAAAGGCACATTTGGGATATCAATGCTTAGTCGTGCTTAACCAAGATATCTATGTTTAGCTTTAATGCTTGGCCGATGAAGCTTGAATGATGCGAAAGCATCATTTATCTGTGTTGCTTACTCGAGAATACCTATTTGCATAATAAGTGGCATTAGTATGCACAATTAATCTAGTCTATACCTTGCGAAAGTTCCTTGGACTATACGGAATAGGCTTTGCTTGGCCTTTCGCCTTGTCACATAAGTTGGAAACTATTGGATGCGGATTGTATATGCTTACGCAAATACTTTCGAAATGATTATCCATTGGCATCGATGTTGGATTTGCCTTAATAGGCTTAAGTTGCTTGTCCCATTCGAATTGACCCTGTGGATAAACTACGGTCACGCTTGATCCCTTTAAGTTACGGGTTGGGTAGGCAGCCGCAATGCAATGTATTGAGGTGCAGCATATTATCGCTTGTATCATCTAATTGGATATGATTGCGATATTTTGGTAACTCATATCATATGGCTCGGTATTACAAAGCAAGAGATTATTTTTGCCACACTTGATGAGGTAGTTGCTTCTATTTGATGGGCGTTCATACTTCTTATCAAGTTATACGATACAAATGGCATATGCCTGGTTCATGCACCCTTGGCAAGAGCAGGATCGGTGCATGCACCCAGCGCATGGTCGGAACAGAATTAAGGGGAAAAAAAGATCTAAATATGCCCATGTGCTAGTCCAACGCATGACTTAGGCCTGGAAAATCCTCGTAGGTATTTGATGCATTCCGAAGGCATCATCATTGTCTTTTATAGCCTTGCACCCTTTGCAGAACAAGGGTAAGTTTGGAATAGTGTGAAGAGACGTATGGAAACTATGTTTCGAGTACCATGCTTGGAAAGGCGACATCGACCTGCATTTATCTAGCGAAAGTGAAGCTTTAAGACCCGTTTACCGTCTTTTCGAATGGCGCGTCAGAGAGTTCTGGCATACGCCGTACGTAACGCGGAGGGAAGATTTTCCATGTCCGTCACATTCAAACTGACTAATTAACTTTGGAGGTCTTCCACTGAAGTTTACAATGGCTTTATGGCAAGTGGTTACTTGTATAAATAATGCTCATGATTATATATAAAAAAAAAGGCTAGTATATTGATTTCTTTATCCAAGCCTTAAAAATTTGGTCGAATTGGTGAATCTCAACAATAACATTGTTGCATCTAATGTAGTGAATTTTGGATCTCGGTTTTGTCTCAGCCGGGACCGAGATACCGAGATAACTTTATCTTAAGAAAATTTTCGATGAAATTTCGGAATTTTTATTTTCAAATTTATACCCGTAATATATATATATGTCAATAATTTTGCACATTTTTATGTATGTTAAACGTGTATAGATATAAAAAAAACAATACCATATTTTAAAAAAAAAAAGTAAAAAAAAAAAATCAAATTTTTTAGGGTTGGATTTTATTTTATTAATAAATTTTCATATGTTAAGCTTATCTCGGCGATGTTAATTTAGTTGATACGGTCGATAGTATCGGGATATATCGCGTATCGGCCTTTAACCGAGACGATACATAAAATATCAGCGATACACGTTTATTACGATTATATAAGGTGTATCGGTTGAGAACATCAATAGGCATATAATGTATTTATTAACAATGTTTTCCTTGCCTTTTTGTTTTAATTTTTCTTCTCATTCTATATTTAGGGATCACCAAAGAAACTAGTTTCATTGATGTTTTTAATATTAAAAATGGCTTACATTAAATTTCTTAGTAACACAATATACCACTACGTGTAAATTTTAAAATTATAAAGTTAATTGTGTATCCATGATTATATCCAATATATTCCTTTGTTTAGGTGTATCACACCTTGTCGATACGAGTCTGATAAACAATATTAACTACTTTGGGCAAGATGTCGCCGCATCTTGAGAAATCTCGGTTGTCTCGTTGAGATTAAAGACTCGTCTTAGCCATGGACCTCGACCGAGAATCTCGATGAGATCTCGGTCGTCTCTAGGGATGCACATCGATCAGTTTGGTTCGGTTTTAGGTAAAATCATCCATCGCACCAACCAAACCTCGATTTTTAGAAGTAAAACCATAACCGAGTCGACCGGGCCTCTATTCGGTTTTATACCTATCCGAATCGATCAGGTTTGGTAACAGTTTTTTTCAGTTTTCGGTAAAAAATGTCATCAAAACCAGTGGATTAAATACCAATGACAACTTCAAATCAATTTGGTATTCCATTACAATAAACAAATGTCAACAACAATAAGCAATATAACACCGTACTTATTTTTTTTGTACATGTAATTTTTCTGATTTGAAACAAATCTCAATAATCAAAAACCAACTGTCAAAAAACGCAATAGGTGAACTTTAATTTTTTAAAGAAATATAAAATCCTGATATTCGTTATTAATTTAGTACATCGATGAAACTAGATCAAACCCTATCTTTTACTTTTCTTACTTACCCAAAGCCTGAATTCTTTTGATTTGTTCTAATAAGAATAAATTATTAGAACTACTAATACTACTAGTTGTTTAATCATGAGAAATAGTAGCTAAAGAAATTGAAAACAATACAAATTGAAAAATAAGAGCCACTGATTGAAGAAATCGAAACCAATACAAATTGAAAACAATACAGAAGAATAAATGGTGATATAGGCGGTAATGAGTGGTGGTGCTGCTTTGATGATGACTGATGGTGGTGGCTGTCTCTAAGAAGAATTGAAAAGAAAAGAGAGACAGTAATCAAGTAAGTAAGTTAAAGTGATTAGGGTTAGGGCGTTAGACTAGTATCTAGATGACTAAATCAGCGGAAAGCTAGGATTTAACTTTCATAGCAGTAAATCTTTCGAATCTAAGAAGCTAATATTTTTTGTTTTTCAGTTCGGTCGGTATATATATATATATATATATATATAGTAAAACTGTTACCTATACCGAAGATCAACGGTTATAGTTTTTTGAAACGGTTATCTAAGCCGTTGATTTTGGCTCGGCTAGGTTCTACCCCGGGTTCTCAGTTGCGACATAATTCGATCGGTTTTTCGGTTTTTGTTGTGCAACCCTTACCGTATCAGCCGAGATGGTTGCGTTCCTCCAAAACCACCCCTCACATGTTATGCATTTCTAGCCGGTCCTACAATTGATTTTCAAACGAATTAGGCGTCCAAATGAAACAAAAAGAGCAGAAAAATCTTTAGCCTCGTGAGTTAGGTATGCAGGCGCTATGACGCTTTAACCACAACACGAAATAAGAGTGAATTAGTACTATCAAGGAAGACTATTCTTACAAGTCATTTTCTGTATTAAAACGTACCTATAGTTTTCCTTGTAACCTTCGTTGGTAATTTCCATCAAGGAAGGAAAGAAAGAAGAAACTACTCCTAGTACCAAAACAGTCAATTGAAAAAAGAACTCAAAGAAATTTCTTTATTTGTTGAGTGGACCTAACACAGTACAGGTACCTACCTTTAGTTTTTCTTGGAATTCCTTGAGAAATTCCGTCCTTATCTTTTTCAAGTTTACAAGTTAATATATTTGTTTTATTAAATTAAACAACTTCATGATCCTTTCATTAAACTAAGTCATAATAATAATGGTTAAAAGATTAATTTTGTTTTATTGTTCTTTGTTCTTCGATTTCCTTAAGAATTAACGAAAACCCATGACAACCCATTTCTTGCTTTTATGTGAAAAAGACGGCAGTTTACAATCTTCCGTAATTCCTTAACCGAAACCCAACAAACCCTTTGTTAGTTTCTGATTAATTTTGTTTTTTGTAAGTATATAATCATATTATAGTATCAAGGATCATGTTGACTGCTTACTGTTTGAAGTATGTCCTTTCTGTCTCCATAATATTTTATTTGTCTTTTGTCAGTTTTTTTTTTTTTGACAGAATTTTGTCAGTTACACCACTGAGAAGATACAATGCTTTATAATTTGTACTTAAAACAAATGGGTTTCGTTTTTCTTTCTGGAGTTAAATTCTTCCTTGTAATAAAGTGGGACTAGTCCTTATCACCATCTACAACCACAAGGCATCAGGATAAATGAGGATTTGATTGCTAGATGAATATTCTCATAACCCACAAGCGCAAATTAGGGTAGTAGTGTTACCTTAAACATGTTAGGTATGTATGAATTTGATGGGTCGTAGCCGCGTACCTCGATTACTTGTTGGAGGAATTACTTAAATGACAAAGCATGTCAACATTCATCATATAGATAGTGGCAAAGACAGATTATTACAGATAGATATAATTGACTTCTTCTCAGTTGGAAGGATCAACATTAATAACTAACTAAACAAGATTAAATAATGTGAATTGAACAAAGAAAAGTATCATTGAAAACTGTATAGTATCTGGGATAGGCTACTTGATTAAGTATTTATGCCATATTGTATTACAACTTACATATTCAATCTCTATATAACCGCAGTTTTTGGTCTTGGCATAAAACTCATTTCAATTCATTTTCCTTTTTCCACGACTCCTAACTACTGTAAGTTTCTCATCTACCTTTTCCTGGTTATTAAAATTCTTTCTTCAACTGAATTGTTGAAAATATGTTTCGTTCTTGTTCCGAACTTTCTTGATAAATTGTCAATTTTGTTTTGTTAAACCCATATGCGTATTCAATGTAGTTTGTACTCTAAGCATAAAACTCTTGTTTTCATCATTGGAACATAAAGAAAGCTCATTATATTTGAATGCTTTGGCTTCTTGACTTCATTTTGTTTTGCTTTCCCTCGTTAGATGATTATGGTGGAGTTCTTAGTTGATCTCTACTTGGCTTAGAATTTGAAAGATTTGGAAGGGTGCTGCTTTACCTTTTTGACATAATCTTCTTCTGTCGGAAGAAATGATTCATCGAAAGAACGAATCACAAAAGCTTCTATTTTCAACATGATTTTCAGTTGATATTTTCCACCTTTTTTGCGAGAAAAATTTGGGGGACTTCGCGGTTGTGGATTTTCTTGAATCATTGGTTTTCAGGGCATAATTTATTAAATTAATGGGGAATTCTGTCAAGTATTGTTGTACATTCATTACTTCCAGTTGCATATTCTTTTCAAAAAAAAAACTTTTGAAAACTGATGAACTTGTGATACTCTCTACCCTACAATTCAAAGTAACAATAAGTAATATATGTTCGAGGTGTTCTTGTTAAACCTGAAACTAATGTCTGAATTGAGTTAACGTGAATAACCTTTTATGTAGTTTTACTCAGCACTTACCATATGAGAGATGTTACCTCAGTAACCAGAACTATTTTCCTATACTGCATTTTGATAAGGGAAGATGACAGTTAGCGATTTTCCTCCTCAAGATTCTGGTAACTTTAGGAATCAGTTGTAGAGTTTTATTAGAATTAGTTTTCATATATGAAATCAGTTTTAGAATTCGATTAGGATTAGAATTTATAAATAGATCAGTTCATCTATGTAGTTTAACAGAAAAAGTTTTATTGATTTGGTAAGGTTTCTTGTTTATCTTTTGTCTACTACTTGCTGGACTTAGGTAAGAATTACTAGTTCTTACCACATATTTCCTAAAAAAAATTCTCTAACTTTTGGCGTATCGGTGGAACTGACCAATTAATGTAGTATCTGTAACATAGTTGTTGATAAATTATTCTTTTCGTCTCGTGGAAAAGAAAATCGTACATATATCTTCACATTGCTTGTATATTATTTCAATCATAACTGTTGCTTGACATGGAGTCTGTATTTTGGGTATCAGTAACATAGAATGGGTAATCTATTGTGCTGTGTACAAGTGGACCAATCAAAAGTTGCTATTAGGGAAAGATTCGGCAAGTTTGATGACGTTCTTCAACCGGGATGCCATTGCCTACCATGGTTTCTTGGTAGTCAGATAGCTGGCCATCTCACCCTTAGGGTTCAGCAGCTGGATGTGAAATGCGAGACCAAGACAAAGGTACGTCAATATCTAGGGCGCATCTGGACATTTGATAAGTTTCTGTATTCTGCTTTTTGATGTTTATGAGCAGAAACCGTTTAACTTCCAACAAGAAGCTTTATTTGTGCAAATAAGAGTGTTTTTTTTTTTTGAAAGATAGCAATTAAGAGTTATAGAAACAGTATTCATGTGGAGATTCTTGGCAGTTTTCTTGAATTTTGGACTGAACTATTGAACCCATATTGAAGATGAATTCCTATAACGGGGTCATCGAAGCAGTTAGATGAACTCTATTAAGTGTAATTTTTTCTCTTGCAGGATAATGTGTTTGTGAATGTTGTTGCATCTATACAATTTCGAGCTTTAGCAGATAAGGCAAGTGATGCATTCTACAAACTGACCAATACGAGGGGCCAAATCCAATCCTATGTTTTTGATGGTATGAACCCACAAGCACTAAACTGATGATGTGTGAAATGAACAGCTTACTAAATTTGAAGTTTAATTTTTATATGTATCTTAAAGAGAATTGGTTAATCCGTTTTTTCAGTAATCAGAGCTAGTGTTCCAAAGCTCCTTCTGGATGATGTTTTCGAGCAAAAGAATGATATTGCTAAAGCTGTTGAAGAAGAGCTAGAAAAGGTAAAGTTCATTTTTGAAAGATGACTTGTTAGTTGCAATTATTATTAGAGACTTCATTTGCATTTGTTGAAGATCGCTGACAGCAATGGCATTATGTTGTTTGACAGGCTATGTCTGCTTATGGATATGAGATTGTTCAAACCCTCATTGTTGATATAGAACCAGATGAGCACGTGAAGCGGGCCATGAATGAAATAAATGCTGGTTAGATTCTATTAATTTTTATCTGACCAAGTTAATACTAGAAGAGAATTAATTTAAGGCAATAGGTAATACTGAGAAGGACATTATGTCAACTAATGTGATTTCGAGGTGCAAAGTCTCATATTGAAATAAAAGAGTATTAAAGGTTTACTACACATTTTTTCTTCTATACTGATCATCAAATTTGGTTTCAGCTGCAAGGCTACGGTTGGCAGCAACAGAAAAGGCAGAGGCTGAGAAAATTTTACAGATAAAGAGAGCAGAGGGTGAGGCTGAATCTAAATACCTATCTGGATTGGGTATTGCTCGTCAGCGTCAAGCCATTGTTGATGGGCTCAGAGACAGTGTGATAGGGTTCTCAGTTAATGTTCCCGGGACCACTGCGAAGGACGTTATGGACATGGTTTTAGTAACACAATACTTCGACACAATGAAGGAAATTGGTGCATCCTCTAAATCCTCTGCAGTTTTTATCCCTCATGGGCCTGGTGCTGTTCGTGATGTGGCCACTCAAATTCGTGATGGTCTACTTCAGGGCTCTTCTGCTCACATGCCATAAATGATGACTTAGTTCTCCAGCTCTACTTGCTTTCACCTCAAACTACAACAAGCGATCCTTCTTTTTCATAGTACTTGAATGCACCGTACTTGTCTATATTCATGTTTTCTTCCATCAACACTTTGCATTTTGTTTCCTTTAGATACGCAGTGTGTTTATGTTATGTTTGCATTTTGGAATTAATTGTGTGATTGGAAAGTACTGATTAAGTAATATGGATAGGTTTATTAGAGTTTAAAAATCTTCTTACTTCTAAAATAGTGTTCAAGTACCGAAATCATAATAATGTGCTAAATACATCATACTACAGTGAAATTTCCTGCTGAAGTTTGAAAGTAAGTACAGAACAATTTGAAGTTGCTGTGTCCGTCTTTAGAAGTAGCAATATCTTAATGTGGCATCAGAGAAATTGCCTACGAGGGTGAAGCATTCATGGGCAAGTTAGCAGCAGCAATATCTTGTTAGATCAAATAAATATTGAAACTAAGGCTTTACTTTCTGATTCAAGGGTCTGAGAAGCTGAAACACAGTTTTGTTTATGTAAACAAATGGCCGCAAGTTCTGAGTTTACGAGGCAGCAAGCTAGAATCTCGGACAAAGTTGGTCGCAATGCGTGGTTTTAGGGCACAATACACACTCTTGCCAAACACAAAGAGACGAAGGAGAGCCAGAGACCCATGTTCTTACGGCATTCATCTTTACAACAAAATAACATACCCTGTAATCAGCCGGGTGAATGGGTTACTTGATTTTGCAATCAAGTGTACAAGTGATTAAAAATTGAAATCAAGACAATGAGCTAGAAAGTGTCCAAGTGATTAAAATCAAGACAATGAGCTAGAAGATTTTGCAAGACTGATGGGCGCATGCAGTTAAGAGAGTGCAATCACTGGTTCCAGGGACACCATCACAACATCATGCATAATTTTTGCAACCATCTATGCTAACGGACATGCATCATAATATCGTTCATAGTTGTGACATTTTCCAGTCATCTAGGCTACCAGACATGCACCAAATGCACCAAATAAAAAGATTAAAACAGAATCAAGTGTCAATACAGAACCATGCCATCAGAAGAATTTAAAAAAGAACCATCTCATAGTCCACAAAATCTGGGTAAAGTAGACGGTAATCAGAAGGGCAACATCTTTAGAACGAGGATAAAACCATGAAACCAAGGACAAATTGTTTTTATACAAAGGCCCCATACCAACTACAAAAGTAAAAGCAGAAACTTGATTAATAACAACCACCAAGACAAAGGCATCCTCAATAAATCGGTTTAAAAAAGGAACTTGTAGTTCTTTATCTCGTCTCTACCTACATTATTTGGTTTCAAAATACTGGTATGGAAAAGCCATTTCTACCTCCATACCCTCTCTCCCAACCTGTTCAGTTACTCAAAAGGAAAAAAAAGACTTTCCACAGCTTCTCTATGGCTTAAGAGCCAAAGAGAGACCAACCTTAGCACTCTTTTCGATTGCTCTTGTGTCTACCTCACCAGAGATGGTGAAGAGAGACTTTGGCCTCCACTCGTGCTGGATAAGAGCACTTGCCTTTCCATGGTTGTTGATCCTAGCCTTGACAGATGTCAATGGGTCCAATGCTTTCTGGGTACCGATGGTCAGGGTGTTCTCATTTGTACTGAAACTATGGGCAAGCTCAGCACCAACAGCTGTATTGGTCAAGGGACTGACACTGTGGTAGTAAGAAGCATTGAGGTTCTGACCTTTGTCGTTCCTGAATGATCAAAGAGAAGAAAAAACACCACATCAATAACATAAAATAAGGAGCCTGGCAATCAAAACAAGAAAAGCACTGAACAGCTAAAAACAAACAATCCTGTCATATTATCAGTTATCTTTGAGTTTCCCTTCTGAAAGAGCTCAAAAGAAAATACTCACAAAGTGACAGCAGCAATCAGATCAGCATTAGAGAAGCTCACTCCAGCATTGCATTTGGTGAGGTTACCAGATGCAGTGTCATAAGAAAGATCAGTACCAAGGGCAAGAAGGGGTGTTCCTACCACACCAGAGAAGTTGACCACAGGGTTTGCTGTCAAGCCAATGCTTGCGCTGATGCCGCTATAGTCATGTTGATACTGAAGCTCGACCTGTTACCAGTCAAAACATTCACTATTGTAAAGCACCTTCAGAAATGTAACAAAACATCATCTTACAATCATTATAATACACCAAATTCTAATTGTACATTACAACAAAAGATTACTAGATTACATAAAAAGAGTAAGAAAATGATCTGCATCTTTCAAATTTCTATTCTACAGGTCAATGTTAACAGATGCATCTAGCAGAGTACAAATGCGTAGTTTGAGCAAAGAAAGAAGATCGATCAATGTTCGATAAGATGAGATGAGCCTACAGTTGACATAATGCAATAGCTAACAAATAGGCAAATCCAGTTTAATTTTGTGCAGTACTCCATAATGATTGCCTCTTAAGACTACCAAGCAAGTCAATGTAGTCGGTAAAATAACTGTAAAAAAAAATCAACAGAAAGGATAGAACCAATTACCTTGCCAGACCTTTGATCGGGAACAACAAAGTTAAAAATTGCCTTGAGACCAGGTGCAGGCTCATCAATTGAAACAGTTGCGAAGAGCTGAAAGTGTCAAAAAAAATCATGTATATTAATAAATTTGACACAGATAACAGAACTTATTCACTTTGGAGAAATTGTTCTGTACACAGCATGAAACCTAATTCATATTGGTGAAATTGTTCTGTGATACACTGTTGACATATGTATACAGCTACAACAAAATAAACATCAGTCAAGTATTTAGAAAAAAAAGGCTTACCCTAGAGTTTGTGTCAACTTTGACATCAGTTGTGACATTCTTGTTTTTCAGCTGAGTGTTAACATCAGCTACAAACAGCTCACCTTTCTTGATTCCAGTAGAAGTTATTGCCTGCAGCGTGCAATGAAAGAAATGAGAGAACAGAAAATGCACAACAATATGTCACAATAGTAACATATAACACCCAGGAGGCCCAGACATGCATTAAGATGACAAGCAGATACTGTTATCAACTTATTATGTTAATTTCTCTGACCTTCAAAATCAAATCTTCAACTGAATTAAATCAAATTATTGCATCCACAGTCTAACTTTGTAGGGAAAACTAGACTATGCATATCACATTCACATTATTCAGTAACTTTCAGTGAAACATACACAGTAACCAAATTCTAATTCAAAAACAAAACAAGACATACAAAGAAGGATCTAGGCTTGAATCGGATGCAGTATCCAAAACTGGAGGTTACTAGCAGTACAATAAACACAAACAGCAAAGTTGCTAAAAAAGTAATCAAAGGAAAAGTCATCGGACTAAATGTAATATCACTTCCCGGGAATAGGCATGTCAAAACCAGATAAGTCACTCAGATAAACATCCACAAACCTTACATTCAAGATCTAGGCATAACAAAAGAAAGACAGCAAAATCCAATAAAAGAAACCGCATCGTACAAATAAAAATACATTCTCAAAACCGCCATTAATGGTAAACAAATAACGTATTGATGAAGAAAAATCAGATTAATAAAAAGAAGATTGTAATCAACGAAACAATAATCAATTCTTGAAATCCGTTTCCAAATCAAATATGTAAAGGAACAACATGCATAAAATCCACAAATCATTTCTTCAATCACTTCCAACATCTGAAACCCTAAGTTTTTCAGCTTAAAAAAAAAAGAAAACAAATCTCAATACAAATAATAATAATACTTACAACACCAGTAGAAGTATATGTAGTGACAGTAAATTTGTGATCGCTCTGGTAATCCTTGTATAGAAGATCTACAAAAAAAAAAACCAAAAATCAACAAAAAAAAAAAAAAATCTAGATATAGGAAAATCAAAATGAAATCAACGAAATGAATGAGTGGATTAGTAGTACCTCTGGCTCTTTTGCCGATATCAGTGTAAAGACCAGGTCCTTTTCCCATTATTTCTTGATTCGAAGAAGAAGAAACAACAGAGGAGGAGTTTTTAAGAGAGAGAGAAAATGAGAGCGGAATAAGGTGGTGGTGATCGATAAGTGTGAGGTGAAGGAAAAGGAAAACGAACCCTAAATACTGATTTTTGATTGCTGAACGGGGCACTAATATTTTGCTGTGTTTACCTTTTGAAGAATGTAAACCGTTGATTCTGGAGTGATGAAAAAGATTCGATTTTTCAGCCGTTGATATTGTGGTTGTGTGGGTACCGACTCAAAACTCGCAACTATGGCATTTTCTTGGGAGAAAATTAAATTAAATATTGATATTGAATTTTGTTCTATTTGAAAAAGATAATGTTATAATGCGTTGCGGGAGAAATTTTGTGGTACATTTACTTGGTATAATACCGATGATTTGTGAGATGGAGTATGAGGGGACTTTTGTTGTCACACCTGTGTGGACAAGTCCACTGGGATATTTTTAGTCGAACACGTGGAACGAAAATCGGAGTACACCAAGAGTGATGGTTAAGGAGTGGAGTGATTAAACATTTAATTTATTTCAAAATGAATAAATGACTAGATAAAGAAACGATTTTTACAGCAGAGGACAACAAGGTAAAGAGGCTAGATGGAAAAATTCATTTGGACGGGTAAACTTTACCATTCTAAATTTTTTTATTTTCTTAAAATAGGTAGATTTACCCGTCCAAATATTTTTATTTATTTAAAATAGCCAGACGGGGACTAAATCTACTTTTATTTTATTTTAAAAATAGCAATTTTTATCCAAACAGATAATTATCACCCGTTTGGACGGAGAAAGATTCCCCACATGGTACAAATGGTTGAAGATTACCCGTCTAGTGAAGACTGGCAAAGAAAGACTTTAGATGAAGGAGTCATTTCTCTCCATCTATAGTGGGATCTAATTTATAAAATTTGGGTGAAACTCATTCACGTTAAATGGAAACTCCCTACTCATAACCCTTGATCTAACTAAAAAATTAATATGGAAACATTCATGCGTAGACTAAAAATAAAACACATAAACACTTCCATTATTTTACAAGATTGATAAACTAGATATAAACATTAACAAGGACCGATCCATAAAGAAGAAAACAATTCTAACCATTGGATCTCTAGATTGGTACTTCCCTTAAAGTATTGATATCCCTGTTTACCAGTTATGCAATTTTTATAGTAATGTTCAAATGAAAAATAATTAGCAAACCACGTGAATGGGAAAACATGTTTTGCCACTATAGTGAAAAGGGTTAAAAGACAGAACATTTGACGCGCAACTGCACGACCAAAATTATGTCGCAACGGTTATATTTCCAACTATTTTATTTTAAATTCACTTTTAATAATCTATTTCAACTCACACCTTTTTATTATACTATCTAATTATTCTTTACAAATTTTCTAATTTTTTTTTGTATTTTACAAAAATGAAGAATGTGTTTAAAAATTTTAAGAATTTTTCTTCAGAAGGATGTTGAATTATCGCTCTCTGCTCATATGTGAGCACATTAAGACCGATATGGAGATCACAGATTCAAAGGTAGTTTGATTAGAATAGAGAATGTTTATCTGTGGCTACCAGCTCCTTTAGGGAAACAGTGGATAGATATTCTTGGCGTAAGTTCTAATTTATAGATCACAAAACGTACAATACTATATGTGTTCAAACATTGTTAGAAAGGAGGTGGCCTACGACGCACACGTTCCATTTGATAGACTTTATGATTGTTAAGTTTTTAAAAATTATAATTTTATTTATTTTTATATGCATTTGATTTTATTTTTCTTAAAAATATTAAACCAAAACAATTTGATGATATCATTGTTGTTACAGGAATTACCCCCTTAATTTGTGGTTCATTTGTGGAATAATAAGTGGTTTGGGGGACGTAGTACCAAATGATGGGTGTCAAATGTAAAATGAAAGAGGATCCTCCAGTATTTATTGAAACCAAGGCATGAAAGGACCATAAAAAGTTGAAAGGGGGTGGATTATTTTTTTTCAGCGCTGAAGAAATTTTTATAAAATAAGATGGGCTCAACCAATGAAGATTAATTTGATGAAATCGAAAAAGTATTTGTGTTATGGTACTAGGACAATTATTCTTTCGTAATTCAACCAATGTTATAAAGGTTGGTTCAAGACCTGCATGTGGCACCATATTATTATTGAGGGTCTGCAATTTTAGCACAAATATACTTAGACCTCGATAAACATCTATATGGTCATCAAGCTTCAATGGTTTCTAGGGCATCATAAAGGTAAATATCACAATTCATATATCTCAATTGAATTTTTTAAAAAGGAAAACATGGTCGTATACTAATTTAAGAAGTTATTTTCATTATTGGTGGCACACCTATTTCCATGTTTGCTCACAAATGCTTATTGACAAGGAAAGAAGATGTCCAATAATGTACAAGTACTTCAAGGACAACTGGTCAAATGAACACTGTGACGATTGAGCTATTTACGTTTTTGTCATAGGTATCAACAAATGACAAAAAGCTGCCAAAATGTTAATAGTTAACGGTAATGAACTTTTTACACAACCAGATGGGATAACCAATGAAGATGAATACGGTGAACTTGAAAAATTGTTTGTGTTATGGTTACTGGGAAAATTATTCTTTCCTAACTGGTTTTATAAAGGTTGGTTGGCTTGAAGCGTTATAAGATATGCATGTGACATCATATTATGATTGGGGGTATATAATTTTAGCACAAATGTATATATCCCTCGATAAAACAAATATATGGTCGTCAAGCTTCAATGATTTATGGGGCATCATAAGGTAAATATCACAATTCAAAAATTTCAATTGAGTTTTACTCAAAAAAAAAACATGGTCATATACTAATTTATGGATTTATTTTCAATATCGATGGTATACCTATTTTCGTGTTTGCTCATAAGTGTTTTTTCACAATGAAAGAAAAGGTCAAATAATGGACACGTACTTCAAGGACAACTGGTCAAAGGAGCACTATGACGATGGAGCTATTTTGCTTTTGCTCATAGGCATCAAAAATTGGCAAGAAGTTGCCAGAAAATCGTTGTTCATCGTTACAAAGATTTCCTTGAGTTTGGAGAGCCTTAGTCAAAAGAAGTTTTGCAGTATTATCTAAAAAGAGTCATTTTATTTCGCTCGCCATCTAAGTGCGGTGTTTGGTATTTGTGGGAAAGACTTTGTTACCTGCTACATAGTACTTCTATATTAGCCATAAATACCCCCAGTTCAGGATTTAGTTTCTCGATTATATTTTGAAAGGTTGCGACATGCAGATTGGAAATCGTATGAGCTTAATTGCAGGTGAAATATTATTGAACACAAGTATCTTAAATGGTACTAGACAATTGTGAAGCCGATAATTGGTGTTCACATTATGCACATTTATGGGCTTGATCTGCCAACATTAGCTTGGATCGTCCGTGAAAAAATATCATTCCTAGCATGCCTCTTTCAGAAGAATATTTTTCATTGACGTACCCCACAGATGGAAGTTCTTTATCATCTTCGAAAAATTTTCCTGAAATATAATGGGGGTTGCCAAGTATAACTTGGCAAGGGGATGGTATGACGATCGCGATAGTTTCGACGACTCTCAATCCTACTTATCCTTATTTAAATGTTGATCCAATTGAACATGAATTGAGGAATCATTGTAACGACCTGTGGTATTTAGCTCAATAATTTGTGGCAACGCACTTGGAGATGGTTAGCATATGGTAGGCGGATACCATGATGTTTAAAGTTTAAGTTTTAATACTCTTGTTGATGTAACTTCTGGTGATAGTATGCTAACTCATGGCACGAGAATTTACAAGACATATAAGAAAATAAACTGAAGTATAGACTGTGCCAGTGACACAACGTCATGTTTTGCAACAAAAGACGAGACCACTGGGAGCATCATTTCAGCCCTGGAACCAGTATGAGGTTTATCATCCTATAAAAACACAACCTACTAAGAAGGCAAGGGTGCCGAGTACACCACGAATATTTTTCATTTTAACTATATGTTTGTGGGTAAAAACGATTTGAGGATAAAAGTAGAAATGCTGAAGAAAGGTAATGCTAGTCAGAGCAATGAGAGATCAATCTATGCTAGTCAAAGCAAGTCACTCGATTAAAATCAAATCGCTTAAACATCAAACTTTTTTATTGTATAAGTACTTTTAAGATTCGAGAAATCAATCTGTATAAAATCAGGCTAAAGCAAGAAATGATTGTTTCGATTTTGTTTCAGTCACAAAGGAAGGAGAAGGGTTGATCTGTAGGGAGGGAAGAAGAGAGAGTATTGAGATCAAATGAGCTTGAATGTCGATGGTTATATGTGTTTGAACTGCTGTAAGGACAAAATGATAACTTTGTGATCCTTTGAGTTCTTATCAGATGAAAAACTCTTGTTTTTTGTTGATAGGTTACCTATTTATAACATTAGAAGTTAATACATTGATCTTGTAAGTGGTGACGGTTGTAGAGGAGTGGGAGAGTAGAGAAGTGGAGATCATATGTTGATAACCAATTCGTATTAGTGAGACATGACAGTTGTGCGACCACTATTCCCTTCACTCACTCAACTGTCAACATGACTTTTTACTTTATCTTCGTGGGTTTATTGTTACACCACACGTGTTGTAGGCCTCCAAATCAAAACCCTAGTGAATATCTCACATGTGACATAATTGATGTCTCGAGCATGGTTGAGTATGTAGACGATTAGCCAGTTGTTGACCTAGTTAGACCGTCAGTTTTAGCATGTTGATGAGTCTAGCATGTTGAGTCATTGATGGACGAAGCACTAGTTGTGTGCTGAGACAAGCAGTGATGCTTAATAAATTATGGAATCTGATTAATATTGACACTAGTGGTAGTTGTGTTGTATCATTATGTCGCAACGATACTCGAATGATGTTTGTTGTTCGAGCCTCAAGTTTCGTGAACGATTGGTCGTGCGAGCACCAATTCGCATGAGCACTTGTCCATGCGAGCACCAAGTCGAGTGAGTTTTTGGTTATGCGAGAACCAAGTCGAGTGAGTGCTAGAGAATTGTAAAATATTTAGTTTCGTCGGAGTAGGAAAAAACGAGGTTATTTAAATATTGGTAGGGGAACCAATTGAATTAAACCCTAATATGTCATATGAATCATGGATGATGAACCATGCCAGATGAATAATGGTAGATGAGTAACTAGTGGATAGACCAACTAGAGAATAAGGAGAATCCCAGAGAAGGGGGACCGACCAAGGTGGTGGGACCGGTCAAAGATAGGTCCAATCATGGATTAAGCACGAATTTGGTAGTCAGTAGGACTATGCTTCCCGTACCATGTCGTATATACAAATCTCTCAGAGCTATATGTTTGAAGAAAGAGATTAGGCTTTGGTAGAAAGAGCATAAGAGTTTTAATGGAAAGAGGAAACCCTAAAAATAAAATAATAAAGTTTTTTTAGAGAAAATATGGGAGTGGGGCCGGCCAAGGGAACCCGGCCGGCCGGTTGGTGCCAGTCCCACAATCTCCCTATTATCTTATTATTTTATTTCTTTCTCTTTTATGCTCTTCACGTTATGCTTCGAAGAATATTATTGTTATTTACACCCGTGGGTGTTAGTTTTTATGAAAATTTCAGACATGACGTCTTTTAGTAAAAACGTCGTAGATTCTTCGTACGATATCTTTTTTGATGATTAGCCCCAATTCGGAATCCTGAGATTGTTGGCTATATCCCTACACGAAAGGATTTAGGTTTCGAGCTTGTTTAGGTCATCAAACAGAGAAAGCAGTAACCTTCCAGATGAAATTCTGATTGTTTTCAGATTGTAGTTCAACTAGGGTTTGAATCATATCTCTTAGACCGTCATTAATAAGATGCCCTTTTAGTAAGTTGTAGTGGACAAATAGGGGAACATATGTTGTTTAGAATATTTTGCCTCATTCCACATCCATTGTCACGTTTTTGCAAGGTGACATGACAATGTGTCGGAAACCAATATTAGGGTTTCATTGTATTTCAACCAATATTGGGATTTTAATGCGACCAATATTAAAATTGTGCATTGTTTAAGCTCGACCAATCATTATGGAGCTTTAGTTTTACATTTGGCACGACGGTGACCTAGTTCCTGCACGAAGATGTGATGTTTCGACTTAGTGCATCTGTGCGTAGCTTGTTATGCATTATGATCAATCAATGTTATTCAATTAGAGTTTGAATATTGATGTAAATTCACTCTAAAGGTTCAAACATGGAATATAAAGATGAACTAAGTTGCTCTATACTAATAGGCGATCTATCTAGGAGCATTAACATTCACTCAGGAACAAAGAGGTGTTCTAGATGTTTATTGTATAGTAAGAGATCATCTGGGAAAGAATTGTAATCAACACCAGTGATACTTTGAGGACAATGATGCTTTATACTACTGATTAATTCAACTATCATTGTAGAGGAGTAAGCACTGAGTTTCACAGTACTAGTGTTGTATGTAGAATATTGAGAGCTCAGCCGGGTGAGACTTTAATATCATATGTATATTTTTAGAGAGAGTGCGGGATCAGTGTGAGATGCCTATAGTGAGCGTTCGATATTTTAATTCTCTTGCGGAATATAAAATATGGATTTTATGTTTTTGATGTCGTGTTAATAGCATAGACAAAGTCATATATTATTTGTATTGATTCTACTGTTGGGTAGAGAAAATTTTATTATTTTATTCTTTGTTAAAAATCCACCTACACTATAAAGCATACATAACGTAATCTTTCCAAAACCGTGAAGATCAAAAACCAAAGACCTTGATAATAATTCAAGTTCAACTTGGATCTGATTATAAATAAACCAAGTTATGATGAACGTACAAGTGCAATTACTTTAACTATAATATAACAACTATTTAGCGGAAAGTAAAGTAACGACACGACATACAAGATTTTTAACGAGGAAAACTACATGGAAGTAAAACCCCGGGACCTAGTCTAGTTTTGATTACTCTCATAATTAAGCCTATACACAAATGCCTACGCGCAACCTGTAGTTGAGACCAAATAAACTATCCTAGTTTCTCAATTTCCTCAGTATCCCTGCGTCTACAACCAATCTGGCTTAGCACGGGAATCCCTAAACAGAGTCCACTGTCAACAGTTATTTCATCGTTGTGAAGACTTCTACAACCAAATTCCTTTAGGATGTTTTACTAACATCAAGGAACTAAATTGTTTGTTAACCACTCACTACCAATTACAACATCAAAGATATTAAATAATTTAGTTCAGAGTCAAGCTTCTTCCTTTTAGATCTAAACTACCAAGATATACAAGATAATAATAGATCTGAAACTTCTTAATAAGATCAACCAAGATTTATGATTACAAAAGAAATACACTCGATTGCAAGACTTACGTTTATGATAAATAAATAAAAACTTGTCTATCTACAAGTTTTACGTTTATCAAAGATAAACCACTTGTTTGTCCCAGAAAGTCAAGTCAAGCAGATAATCACGCTATGACCAGAAACACAAAATAATTTCAAGTCTTCAATCTTCTTAATCTTCAAAGTAAAAACCTACACTTGATTTCCCTATTTGATTTGTCTCACGGAACGGATTCTGTTAACATTGACAAATCAATATTTTTATCAACGAAAACTAAATAACAATCTAGTTTTCCTCAAACGGTATTACTAGTGCTTCTAGATCACAAAGAATAAATTAAACTAGTTAATCGTGTTTTTGCTCAATTTGAATCGGACTACTTTTCACGGTTGAATTAACTACCACATAATTCTATGGTGCATTTCGGGATGGTTTGTAATATTACAAGCTCCACTATATACATTTTTATGACCAAGGCTTGTTTGGAAACAAGATCTACCAAAACCGAAAAATAAAATATTGTATGTTCAATCAATCTCATTCCCGATTTGAGCAAAGATATTGATATTATAGGATTATATTAGCATGTATCACTCATTTCTAATAAATATAAAATAGTGTTTCCAAAATATATAATCAATAATATTTTTCAAACATTAATACATGAGATATTTTTACTAGTATGACAACCTATATTAGTTAGTTGTGAATCCATGTACTTTACTAAATTAGTCAACTAGTTATGTGCAATCTTCTTGAAAAGGAAAACAAATCAATATTGTTTCCAAAGATGGTACCAAAAATCAATCTCAAGATATTATAGGATATTTCCTTGAGTATCAAAGGAATGAATATATGAATTGGAGTTAAATATGTGTTCACAATTTTCATAATTCAATTCATCTTGTACTTATTTCGAAATCTAAAAGATCAAGAATGAAATACAAGATATTTCGAAAATATGCAAGATTTGGAACCGGTCATAAGATCGGTCCTGGGATCAGTCCTAAGTGGGATCTGTCCTGGAGTCGGTCTTGAATCCTATTTGACTTAAAACTTAATTCAATTCAAAACATACTTTAAATCATGTCCGAGAAATGATTTTTCTAACATAAATCCAAAGCAAGGATTCACAACTAGATACGGATATCTAGTTTCTAAAAAGTTCAATACTACCAATATTAGTATTATGTCGAAATCTCGAAAGTATAAAAAACTATACTAGTAACTCAATACAATAAATTGTATAAAGAACTAATGTATATTCTTCTTTTTGATATTTTGATCATAGAAAATGGTCAATTCATGTAAACAAACTTCGTATTTTAAGTTTTAAATGAATACAACCGTAAGAACTTGATAGAAATGGAACAAGTCAAGTCAATAGCTATTAAACTCAGTCTGGAGGATGCTGTCTTTGTTTTCTCTTCAAAACATATGCAGGTCCTTAATGAGTAATTAGAGATTGTCTCATTATTTATATGTCCTAAGTCTAACTTGTTGCAGTTGACTTTAGTAAGCAGTTCAAGTGACCGAGTTTTGGAACTAAACTTGACAACCAAACTTGACATACGAACACTTGGTGGGTTCAACAGAGCAGTGCTCGAAAACAATCATAGGGCAATACGTCAATCGTGCAATCTTTAGATAATATAGAATTTAAACGAGAATTACGGGAGAAAACTAATTCATTAATCAAGCAACATATTTGTGAAATTCAACTACATCCTTACTCAATAAAAAAGAATTTACTAATATCTTGGTTCCCCCCTTTAAACGGGTAAACCAATGTGTGTAGGTATTTCTTTAAAATCACCTTTATATATGCTTTAAGAACCTCCTTTTAATCCAGATCACATTAAGAAACTTAAGAATAATAGCCCGTACACAGGTTCGTGCAACAAAATTCCAAAAAAACCCAAGTTATGGCAAAAACTCGTCCAAACATGAACCCAAAACACACTCCCTTTTTTCCATCACTCTCAGGCACGACAACCAACAAAAACCAAATCCAAGTAAGTTTCAGTGTTTTACTCATAATTTCTAACTTTTGTATCCGAATTGAGTGAAGCGTTTTTTAATTCTCTACAAGATGAAGGTGTATATATCTGGTTATCTTGGCCCATTTGGATGACCAAGCTCTTTTCTCTTTCTTTATCCATTTTTGTTACGTATTTTCAGCGCTCCATTTGGTCTTTGGTCCTTGGGTACTTGTAGTACTTCACTTCGTTGGCGTCTTTGGGTTTGTTCTCATTGATTTTCGAATAATTCACCTAGCAACAACAAATAAAAGAAAACAAGAGTGATTACAAGTTAAAATGCAAGAGATATAACGAAAACAAGTATTATCCGACACTACAAATATATAAATTAGGCACTTATCAAATTCCCACACTCTTACTTTTGCTAGTCCTCGAGAAAAATACCTAACTAAACTAAACTAACACAATTTTATATGAATCATGGTTACACTTAGCATGTGCAACAAGCCTTTAAATCCCTAGGTGACCCTAGTGGGTGAGTTATAGTCTCGTGAGGGTTTACAAGAGACGTATATACCCACAACATCTAATCCAACTCATAAATACTTTAAAGTCACAAGCATCCAAAGATCTATGATGTCATAAGCTTATCCACCTAATGTCAAGAAGTCAGAAGCACAATAGAAAAATTTCAAATACAAATAAGATTAATCAACGAGGTTGAGAGTGTAATGTGTTAAACCAATATCAGTTATGTCTTCTGCTTACGATGGAAAGCAACTTTGAGAGCAACCAATAAGTATTTCTCCTCGACTTCTACCTCACCGGTCAGTTACTCATAATAAATGATAGAAATAGCTTGCTCGTGTTTGCAAGAAGAAATAAAAAATAGAATACTTACCCAAGGAAAGATGACACTTATTTTCAATTTCTGATGATCTGTAAGAAAGAAAATCAACCATATGCGATGATGGGAATGCTCACTCATATTCTCATCCGATCTACATTCAACACTCCTTCTTCCACAACGTCCAATAGAAACATCTTTGGCTTTAGCTTGAACTCTCGATGATAAGCTTTCAAACCTTGTAAACTTTTTTTTTAAAAATTATTTTTTTACTTTTTCGGCCGGTTACTTGTTGTTTTGAAACTTTCTTTTAGATTTCTTCTTCTTTACGTCCTTGATTAGTATATTTAATTTAATTATTTTTGTTTTATTATTATTTTCATTGACATAGAAAAAATAACTTTAACACTTGATTTTTCACTATTTTTAAATTTTCTAGGTAACACAAATCTCCAAAAATTCACATCTTTTGTTTTTTTTCTTTTCACCTTGGAATATATAACTTTTCTTCCTTTTGTTGTTGCTTGTAAGCTATTAACATCTTCAACTTTCTTCACAAATATGATGTTGCTTTACTTGTTGATGATGATATGTTTGTATTTTCAATTGCTTCGAGAGTAGTGCGTCCTGCAATTCAGACTACGAAAATGATATTAATTCACAATTATGATGTCACCCTCATGATTAACAGAATTAGCACTCAAGAGATCAAAAAGTGTTGAAGGGGGTGCGAGGTTGAGTAGATCTTCATTATACTCGGTATTTATGCATAAGAATACACTGTAAAAGGATATTGAAAGGTTAGGTGCCTCACTCAAAGGTTAGGTGCGAGGTTCACTCTTTAATACTGCATTACTTCTTCACCCAACTGTCACCGACATGGTTAAATTCATCACAATTACTTTATCAAATACTAAGAACTACGAATATAAATTTCTCTAGCAATTCTAAGTTTCGTTATTTCGGTAAGAATTTTGTATGTAAACTTAGCTAAAAGTAAAATACCTATTCATGCAAATATTTACAAAAATTGAGGGAAAAATTACATAGGAATGTGAATATTAACTAAAAACATGCTTAACTACTCCCTCACACTTTAATCTACATTGTCCTTAATATTCAAAATCGAAAATTCTGAATTCTGACACAACAATGTATTAAGCTAAAAAATTGTCCACACTGAACTACTTGCAATCTAAAAAATTCTTGGAATCAACTTTACATGCATATTTCTCCAACCAAATGGACTCCAAACTTAAAATTTATTGTATTGGAAAGATGAGCCTTTCCTATTTGTAAATTGGGGTCAACCACTCAGTTCGGATTCCGAACGAAGTCTGTTGAACTGTTTTACTGAAATATGTTACAAGCAGAAATTTTCCGATGAAAGAATTTTTCAGCTTTATAGATTTTAGGACTTTGTGAAACTTAAGATGGGAATGCAAATGCTTATATGCAAACTATAAAAACTAAAAATTAAAGAAAATAGAAATAAAAAATCAATGGGTTGCATCCCATCTAACGCTTAGTTTAACATCCTCTGCCGACCTTCGGGTTATCGTCCGTACACCAAGCAATCTGAAAATCTGAACCATATAACTATTTGCATTGCAAGTAATAGATTCACACAAATATTAGCACATAATAAGAGTAAAAAGAATCTATCATTTGATAGAATTCACCCCCACACTTTGTCATTTCTACACTTGAAAGTGTATAAAGAATATAAAACAAAGGAACTTCCATGGGTTCCTTCATGGTTAACCTGCATGGTATTATAATCAAGCATCTCTAATTATGGATACTTACAAGTAAAATAATTCGTAAAAACTTTGGAAGCACACAACGACAACCCTAAGTGGCGTAAACTTCTTAAAAATTGGGTAATAACTCTTTGAGAAACTACTTCGATCAAGGGAGGAGGATCACTAGATATTAATTATGCAAAGGAAGACAAACCTTCCATTATCTCTTGTATTAAGGGATCCTCACTATTTTTAAAGAATTCCATTGAATTATTTATCTCATGTATATCGTGGTCCTTTATCAAACTCTTCAAAAGGCATTCGTCATCAGTTTCTTCCTCAACCAAAATATTGGCATTAACGACATCTTTATAATCATCGGCAAGTTCAATTGGGTCTTAAACAACATTATTCAATCTAGTTTCATTCTCAACTACATTTTTTCTTCCTCCTCGACGTTAAATGCCAAGTCAAATTCAAATCCCGAATGAGATTCAAACAAATAAGGTGTAAGTTTTGGGTGATGTTGGATGACTGAATTGCCCATTTAATTAGAAGTTATCATCCTTTTTATAGAAACTAATTACTTTTTTTCCTTCTTGAAGCATACAACTAATTACTCATATGGTGTATTTTATTAACATAGGGATGTAAGGTGTGACTGTCAGATTCTTTTTACATGTTTCGTTTATTTCCTTATGTGCTAAGGGTTAAATATGTATTATGTTATATATGTTGTACTTAAATGGATTTTGGCGATAATACTAATTTTGATTAGCATAAACGAATATATACTTATAGTGTACAAACCCCGTACCACCAAAACCCCAGTCAAAATAAAATGAAACGAAAACCACAGTTAAATAAATTTGTCTAAACTACCCTTTAGATTAATTCAACTCAACAAAAATAAAAATCAACCCCACTCTTAATCTTCATTCTCTCTTAACACCAACAACTGACCACCAACTAACACCAGTCAGCAACACCACCACCACCAACCACCAACTAACAACAGCACCAACCACCACCACCAACGAGCACAACCAACCACCACCACCACCAATGAGCACCACTAACAACCACCAGGTCCACCACCAACGAGCACCACCACCAACCACCACCTGCAACAACGAAAACCAGAACCACCACCACCACAACTACAACCAACACCAGCACTATCCCATCACCAACACCAACACTAGCATTTTCCCACCACCACCAACTAGCAAACACCACCACCAACCAGCACTAACATCAACACCACCACCATAAACCAACAAGCCCACCATCAAAAACTTACCATATTACTAAAACATTGGTTTTAACAATTAAAATTAGGCAGATAAATGATGAAACCAAATTTGGTTTCAACATAAAATTGTTATTTCACCACCACAACTTCAATGAAGAAACCAAATGCACCAAACTGAATAAACTAGGAAAAAATAGTTGAAACCAATTTTGGTTTCAACATAAACGTATTGTTTCACCACTAAAACTTTGGTTTCACGATTAAAAATAGGCAAAAATCAGATGAAACCAGATTTGGTTTCACCAAAACTTACTGTTTTCACCAACACAAACAGTGGTTTCGACGTTGTTTAGTTTTTGTAAAATTTGATGAAACCAAATTTGGTTTCATCATTTTTCTGACATTTCACAACAACACAAACATTGGTTTCAACGTTGTTTAGTTTTTGTAAAATTTAGTTTCATCATTTTTCTGGCATTTCACCAACACAAACATTGGTTTCAAACGTTGTTTAGTTTTTGTAAAATTTAATGAAACCAAATTTGGTTTTATCATTTTTGTGACATTTCACCAACACAAAACCCTAATTTCGACAATGATAATGTTTCGTTATTTTTTTATGATAATTTTCGACGATGATGATCTGGAGGTGTTGATGATGTTTATAGAGGATAGAAGGAGGAGGAGGAGGTGTTGGTGGTGGTGGATCTGGACGTGTAGTGGTGGGGAAGAAAATATAAGGAGGAGGAGGTGTTGTTGATGTAAAATCAGGACATAGAAAGAGAAGGAGGTGTTATTGGTGTTGGTGGAGGAGACGGAGGTGTTGTTAATGGTGGATATGGGTGGCGGAGGTACTTTTGGTGAACATAAAAGTAAAATAAAAAGAGAAGGAGGTGTTGGTGGAGGAGACCGATGTGTTGTTGCTGCCGATCTATCTTTTCTTACTGGTTTGGTGGCGGCGGAGCTACTGTTGCTGGTGGTGATGGTGGTGGGGAGGGGGAGGGGGAGGCGGAAGCGGAAGAAAGAAGATAGAAAAAAAGAGAAAAGAAAAAAAAAACGATAGTAGAAAGAAAATGATAGGAATGATATCTTAAAAAGTACTAAAAACTAAATTTAAACATTATAAATTAAAATAGAATTTTCATCTCATTTTTCTTTCAAAATAACAATATAAATGGGGTTTTGGTTTACCAATAATTATTACCTTGGTGTTTAACTCATTTTTATGATATATTTATCTGAAACTCCATATGTTAGACCACAACGAAGGAAGCAATGTTAACTTTTGGGTTGGTTCTAGAAATGTGGGTCGCTGCAGCACCCTTGATTCCGTCACTATTAAACCATTCGCGTATGCTCATAAATGAATGTTTGTAGAAGAAAACAAAACTTAAAAACTATTCCCCATCTTAAAAAAAAAATAGATGCTTTCATTTTTTCTATTTTATCAAAAATTAAAAAATATATTTTTTATAGGATGAAAGTAGTATTACGTATCAATGTTTTCCCGTGTGTTGGGATATTACTTCGATTTTATAAGGTCCAAATTAACAATATTATGATATAATGGTAAACATAGAGAATCAGAAGATGAAAACCTTATCTTTTAGGCCGGCAATAAAGCAAGAAAAACATTTGAGGTTACATTATGGTGTAAACAGAACAAAATTGACAGGTTAATTAGTTATTGACCCCCCCAATACGGAAAGAAGCCTTTACAAGGCATTTGAAAGCAAGGAATAGTTTAGTTCCTTCGACTACTGACTTATTATACACAAAGGTAATGAAAAAAAGTTTGGAATAATGGCTGCAGAATTCAACAAGTAAAAGCTATATTTTGAGCATAACCTGATTAAGTTTCTCATCGTAACTTATATAAATATGGAAGAGTCATTATCAATTTATCATTCATTCGTTCATTCCTATCAACTCCAAAAACAATTTTCCACTTTGCAGTACTATCAACTCAAAAACAATTCCAAAACCATTTTCTTTATAAGCAACTTGTGTTTAGTAGCTGATATATTGATTTCTCATGGATCAAATGAAAAGACAGAGAGATATGGGAGAAAGAACAAACACTCGTCTGTTGACGTACGAGGATTTCCAACCATCCACCGATTGGACTCATGATTTGAATTGCCATGTCCTTCTCGTTGATCTTCCTGGTATGTACTTATTTATTATTTTCTTGTGTAAATGTTGATCTCGGGTAGAGCTAACTATTCTTTGTTTGTGTATACTGTACTGAAGGTTTCAAGAAGGAGGAACTCAAAGTCCAAGTTGATAATTCGTGGAAAGTAACTATTAGCGGCGAAAGAAAGGTGAGCGAGAACAAATACTGTCGCTTCAAGCAGATATCTGACGTACCTAAAGATTCAGATATCGACAAAATTAGTGGCAGATTTGATGGAGGACTTCTGTTTGTAATCATCCCAAAGAAAAAAGCAGGTGAAAAACTGGAAGAACCAAAGAACATGAACCAAAATGTCAAAGATATCGTGAGAGAGAAGAATCAGGAACTACAGAAAGAAGAAGACCAAAAGAAGAAAAATGATAACAAACATGAAAAGCAAGACGAAATGGAGAAAGTTGGCCTAAAAGAGGATTTGACTGCACAGAAGAGCGAAACAAAGGATTTGAGGAAGGAAGGAGATGTTATGAAAGAAAAGGGGAAAGAAGTTGTTAAACATCTTACAGAAAATGCAAAGGAAATAATCAGCAAGACTCACGATGGTTTGAGAAAGGAGGGAGAAATTCTGAAAGAACAAGGGAAAGAAGTGGCGGGAGATTCCATGGCGGATGCTAAAAAAATAATCAGCAAGCACGATGGTTGGAGAAAGGAAGGAGAAGACATTACAGAAAAAGGGAAAGAAGTAATGGAAGGCTTCATGGAGAATGCCAAGGGAACAATCAGCAAGAAAGGGGGCTGGAGGAAGGAAAAAGAAGTTGTGGAAGTAGTAGAAGATTTCATGGGGAATGCTAAAGAGATAATCAGCAACAATAAGGTCGCAATTGCAACAGCTGTGTTTGCATTTTCCATTGGAGTACTATATATATCTCATAGACTCCGATCAGGTGGGCAGTGATCAAGGAACCTGTTGACACATTTTACCTGCAGTGGGTTACTTTTATATCCTCCAAATTATCTATCTCTACATGCACTTCTTGTAAGTACACGAATAGAGAATCAATGCAGATTTGTAAACAACAACTGAAGAACTTGCAGTTTGTTTCTATTCGAATATGAATACTGAATATTAACTTAAACCTCATAGTTGGATTCTAAGTTGTGAGGAGCCAGAAAAGGAAACTGTTACTGGCGCTCAATAATAATACAATACAGATTTACATTCTTTAAACTTATAAATAACTCTATTTGTTCCACTGTGTATGTAGTGTTTGCTAGGTTATGCTAATCTTATTTATACACACTAAGACTGATAAATAAGAACCTGCTATTACAACACCGACTTATTTTGGGGATGCACTTGCTTGCATCAATTCGTGGTTTTGACAACTATCAGCAATTTCAAGGCGTTTAAAACTTTACCTATGTGAAGAAAAACTCGAATGTGTTTTAACATGATGCTTCCCAAACCTTGTAGTCTGATCCCTCAATGGCTAACACCCAATTCTTGAGCCCACTAGGAGGATCATAATTCCCAGGTCCAATCTTCATTGCAACATTCTCATCAATTATCGCAGCATACACATCCTTTTCCGCCATGGTTATTTCAACCTGGGCACAAACAACTGATAAGTCAGCAATGTGGGCAACGTGAATACGACCTAAATATGCTAGAAAAATTCTACCATCCGACCATCACATACAAATTTTGTTAAATACTCCGCCAATAATACCAATTAACCCAGTACTCAAAATAATATTTAATTGTCCGAACACTTACAGTACTCCGGCAATGAAGCTTTTTCCTGTCCCTAAGTGATATCAATGCTGAAATTTCTGGCATGTAATGGGAGAAAATGTGATCAAAGAAAACTGAGGGTGTTCCAGGGTGTGTCAAGATATAGGCATGCCCTTGCATTTCCTTACCATGTGGGAATCTCCAATGACCCTGAAAAGCAAACAATGAACTGAGTTAGGAAATTTCAGGCTCATATCCTACATTGTAAATGAAGCCAAAGTATCATATAACGTTCACTCTGGTACCTCATCATATTTCTTATCAAATACACCATGGCATATAGGATTCTAAAGAATCTTCTTACCATAGGACCCAAAACATTTCTTTCTCTTTTGGTGGTAGTTTTTACACAAATGGACCTGAGGGATTTACATACGATACATGTATTTCGAGCCATATATGAATAATGGCATTTTAAAAGCCAACTATAGATATACATGCAAGGCATCTTTGACTAGAAAAATAAATAAATAAATGATCTCTTTCAAATTCTTAAGCATCATCACAAGAAACATGATTTACAGAATACAAAATGATAGTGGTCCAAACCTGAGTAGAGCCAGTATCATGATTCTCTATAAAGGTAACAGCTCGAGATGGCCACCACCCAACAACCCCAGGTGGTTTTCCACTTTCATCTGATAGTCGCCAATATTCACATCCCTCAAGTGCCTACTCAAAACAATAGATAGGCACTGTAAGTATGATTTTGCACTTATTCGCAAAATTGACTAGTAAAGCAACATACTGAAAACATACTTTGGCAAACTGAACTACTTGAAGAATAAAGGTCATAAGACAAAATAATGTACTTATTTTTATTTCAAAACGAACGACATAAAGAATACAGCACAAGCTGCACAATTAAGTTACCAAGTAGTGAGTTAAAAAGGTGTAAACATTTTGTTGCTGATCAAATTTCTCCTCCTTATTTTTTCCCGCAAGAGGGATACATGGCAATTTTCAGAATAACATTCACATATTTTAAAAAAACTTACAGAATGAAGGATCCCCTTGGTGGTGACATCAAATGCCCCAGAAGTTCCACTGGTAGCATTTATCCAGTCAATAATTCTCTGCCTATGAGCATCTTGATTGTGATCCATTTTCCCATAAGTGTAACTGAGAGAGTCCCAATACTCGCCAACCGCAAAGTAGGGTTCACTCGATTCTAAATAGTCCTTGACATAACCTCCCCAGAATCCCCGAACAAAATCTAGCCTCCAACCATCATACCCGATTTCTTTCCTGCATGTAACATGTTAGGGATGAGATAAATGGTAATCAAATTTCATATTGAGTGTAAGGTAAAAGCTTCCATAAACAGTCTAGTATTTTCAAAGATTATTATGGATGGACAAGGAAGAGAAGCAATAGATGAAGTAACAGACAATACAAACAAAGAATGTAATGACTTAAAATGATAACTTTACTGAACCTTAGCCAGTTGAGCCACTCTTTAAGATCTTTCCTCACAAACTCTTGAGAATGATCAATGTTAGGAGCAGCATGGAAATTATCCCCACTACTCTTATTACCCCTGCCCTGTTAAACAAGAAAGAGTTGTTAGCTTGGTAGCACATCACAGACGGAAATACAATTGATTTTAACAATTTTAAGTTTGGGCACCACGATGAATAAGATAGCATCCGATTGATAACCAATACCCAACCAAACAAAAACATAAAAAACAACAAGAGAGCTGTTATACCCATTATATAACACACCACGATCTCCTACCAAATATGTGGCATGTGTTCTCAGGTGAAATAAGCCATCCTGCCATTAGAGATTTTTATGAATTGGGGATCTCCCATTATATTACTTAATGTCAACAATGCTGCTAGTTATAGCTTGCAAGCTAGTGTTCTCTCTTCTGTTCGAAAAATCTAGAGTCTCAATACCAAAGAGAAGAGCATGATAATTAGAGACTCAGTTGATTCTCAAATATTTGGCCGAACGTTGAAGAAATTAAGAACACCAAAAATCATAGGGTTCTATTAGAGATCAAGAGAATATAAAATATGAATGATACATACTTACCACGACTACTACCTCAACTACTAAATTATGTTACTTGTTAACATGGTTTGAGAATTAACATTGACAATCGATATCAGAAAGAAGTGTCACCTGAAAATGCGGATCATCTGCAACAACGGCGTTATCATCCCATTTCAGTCGACCGCCAAAAATGTTCCAAATACCATTCTGGTTTTGATGGTGAGCACATCGATGGTTCAAGACTACATCTCCGAGAACTTTAATCCCGACTTCATGAAATCTCTTCACAAGCATCTTTAGATCCTCAATATTTCCATATCTAGAATACCATGCAGTAGGTCAGAATAATGAAATACTTACCCAATGAGTATAACTTACACTAAATGTCAGATTAAACATTAAGAGGCCAAGTTTGCGATCATTTCAAAGGGTTTATCAAAAGCTGGTGGATTATCATTACTGGGAAGCTGCTCCCACGGCGAAGAGTTCATTGCAGCCAAGGCATTTCCTCAGCAACGCTGATATAGAAACCTCATCTACTGGTCCATTAAAAATAAAGATATCACGTCGACCCTAGTATTGGACTTATCATACACAAAACACAACAAAATTGTCACAGAATTGGTCAACAAGATTACTAAAAAAAGTATGTTTACGTGAACATTTTATGATGGTGATTGGATGTGACCAAAAAAGTTAATAACTGCCGGGCAAAAATAGCAACCTTTATATTTAAGTTCCAGAAGTTAAAAGTGCACCACCGGGATATTTTGCATGCATTGATACATGTAATACTAAGTCAAGCTGAAAGAATTTCATTTAAAGAACTACAAGGATAAAAAATCATCGTTTGGATTATGCTGGCCTACCTGGAGTTCAAATTATATAGATCCTTCGGCATATAACCTTCAGGTGAAACTGATTCTGTAGGAGGTGGCAACCATATTATAGTAAAACCAAGTGAAGATAATTCAGCAGCTTTCTCATTGAGCTCCATGTACCACTTTCCAGATTTATGGGATTCCCAGTTAAATCCTTGGCACAGTATTTCATAACCAGACCCTGTTCCTGAGCACAGTTCTAAAGGAGGCTTAAATCTCTCAGTATCTGAAGTAACCTCCTCCCAAAATGTCGGAGTAGCAGTTCTGAAGATACTATAGGCTTCTGCAGCCAACTTCTCAATTTCTTGAAGGATGTTTACATGCAACTCTTTGGATTTTGTTTTCCGACCCTTTTCAGAAGTAATGCCACTAACCAAATTCCTTATCTCGTTGATGATTCCTGCAGTATATGCAACTGCTTCATTTGCCTCTGCGGGCTTTTCAATTGTAAGAAAAGTAGACCCTTCAACCCTTGAAGAACTAGAGGCATCTTGCTTTAGATGCCCTTCAGTTTCGTCCTGGTTAGTTTGGTTTTGCAACCCACTAGAAAGCGGAATGTAAAAATCTCTATCCATATATTTCAGCCAACTCTTATCATTTAGCTTCAGTACAAAAACCAACCCCATAAGTTCTGCATCTAAGGAGAATAATCCCGAACTTCCACGTCCATTCTCTTTTGGCTGCAATATCATAGCACTTTCAGGAAAACAATAAGGGATACTAAGTAGAGCATTCTTTAACTAATTATAACTAAACGCACAACAGAGTACCTAAAATAAAAGTAAATGAAAACTGATAGGTGAAATAACACTTTAAAAATTAAAAAGTCGGAAGTAAAGCTTAAAAAACAGCATGATTTTGTGTTGTGGTAATATGGTCTGTCATTCAGGCAAAATATATCAAACACTTATGACTGTCACGAAAATAAAAGCAATTCTGAAGATTGAGACAAAACACTGAAAAAGGAAACAAAAAGCAGTTTGAAATGCTGTATCCCGAGATAAAAAACACTGCAACCAAAAAGTAAAACAGTCCACCAATAAACAATTTGTTTAAACTAGATTAAACTGACTTATAGGCATTGTGTTTTTATTATTGCTATCATACGAGATATGCTATCTTTGATATGTATATCATATGTGAATTTAAAAAGACAAGGTTAGTTCGCCTTAGAACCTGTAATAAAGTCCGCAAAGCTTTCTCCTTGAAGATAATGGTATTTACTGGATGGGGGGCAGCAGGAATTTCCCATCTTTTAGGATTATCTCTGCAGACTCCCCAGTGAACAACAACATCTCCAGGTAGATCAGTGTCTAAATGCACAAAATTCTTATCACCCTCGGGGCACTTCCAAACAGAAACAGTGAGAATGTTGTGAAAATAAACTTCTTTTGATATGTTATGTTCTCCACAGCATCCTTCCAAATGTTTATTATGTTGCTTTTGGCATTTAACTTCATCAATGTTTTGTTGGGCAATGGGTTGAGATTCTTCGGCCTTAACAAGCATAGATGATAGTTGATCAAAATATCCTGACATTAAAGAGAAACCAGCAGATGTTAATTACATTTTGCTGGTGTCAAAACTGTAAAGCAGCTTTAGTATTAGATACTATTAAATCTCCAGCTAGCATTGCAGCTAGCGGACATTTCCAGGGGAAGAAATTGGAAAATGATATTCAACCAAACATTAGGATGAGGGCCTTCAGCAGAAGATAATATACTACGAGAAACAAATCTTTACATCCATTGCGTTCCTAATATTATTAGCTTAAATAATCCATAATCCATTCCATGCATTCCTATTATATTCTTTAATGACAGGCTTAACATGTTATCATAGAATATAATAGGAAGAACAGAGGAGAGGCAGTAAGATGACAACCATTGTTCTCCATCTTGGTTCTCTCAGAAGATTATGTTCAACAAAGTTGTTTTGCTCAGAAATCTAAGTACCAAATATAAAGATTGAAACAGGCAGAAATGGCGCTTTATGGGATCCAAGTATCAAAAATTATGCAAATAATAATTGAGTGACTCATGTTGACCTTTTAACAGTGGGATGAAGTATGCAGCTAATTTAAAACACGAGGTACCGAACATGTATCGCATGGCCAAATTTTAGAAAAGATATCATATTAACTAGTATATCGTAACATTTGGATACGATATGGTTACGCTACCTTTTCTTTTACACATGTATCTTAGAACATTTAAAGGATAACTAGCTAAAATAAAAGCTAAAGCTCAAAAAAGTCCATTCAATTTCTTAAGTTTAAAGGAGATATAAATACACCTTCATTAAAAAACATCACAACCTTCTCTATCAGTGTTGCTAAATATCAATGTTACTCTTTCCCAAATAAAATTCTATGCAAGATACATTGATAATGTATCCTAATCAATAGGACGCTATGTAAAGGCAAGATATGATTGAATATATAGTATAAAGAGACATAATATACGGGAAATATCTAGATGCATATATAAGAGGTACTTACAACTGTGCATGCAACATCAAATAAATAAACAACGGATAAACAGAATAGCTATTATTTTCTCTCAGCTGAAACCCAAAGTACTACAGTTGAATAGTTTGTAATATAGTTATAGATAAAGCGATCTATCAACCTGGCCATATAGTGAAGCCTTTCTTTGCACCTGAGACAGTTTTGGCATCTTCATAAATGTAGTCCTGAAGAGGCACTTTAAAATCTCTGCCTCTGTGCTGAAACCAAGACCCGGTTTCCTCATCCTACAAAGTAAAAACCACAATACAAAGGTAAGATCACTGATTACCCGTGTAACAAAAACGAAAAAAAACCATATTTTAAGGATGAAAAACTTCCAAAATGAGTTAACCAAAAACCTTTAAAACAAAATTTAATGCTGCAATGGAGCTGTTACGTTTGAGATTAATTTGAAGTTCATAGAGTGTCTCTCCTTCCACATCTGACGATAACTGCACCAATGGAGTCTCTATTGCATAATCCTGAAAACACCAACAAAGAAAATATTTTCACAACTGAAATCATTGAACCAAAGAAAAATTCTTCCAGGCTAGAGATCTAGAATATACCTTTATTGAAATCGAACCTATAGGCCTCATTTCTGGTGGAGGTAGATCCCAATCACTAGAAATTTACAAAACAAATTTTAAATAATTAGAAGCAATGCCTTGTGAGTCAAAAACAACATCAAGATCATTGCAAAAAGATCACCAAATTGAAAATGTTTACCTTCCAGAATCGTCAACATAAGTTACACCCCAGTGCAAAATCCATTTCCCAGGAATATTACATCCTACAATTAGCTGTAAATTCTTATCATCCTTATTTCTTTGATTTAATCTCATAAAAACCTTTCCCTCAACCTAACATTCCACAAAATACCAATCAGAAACAGAGAAAACAAAAAAGCTTACGGATCATAAAATCAAAAAAATAAAAAAAATTACAATTTGAGTTCGCTTCAGCAGAAACGTCTCCTTAAACGAAAACTCAGTAGTATCAGAATTTTCAACGAGAGTTGCTGCATCTGTAGAAGAACTAGCAGAAATTCTATGAGTATTTTTATAGTTACCAAAACTTCTTCTTCCATCATTTTTCCAACCTAATTTGGTACGATTATACTTGAAACCTAACTTAGAATCATGACAATTCAAACGACTTGATTTTATGGTTTTCAAAGGTTGGATGCAAAATCTAGGGATTTCTAATAAACACGGATGATCAAACCTATATATCGCCATTGCAAATAAAATTCGGATCAAAATGAAGAAGGAGTTTCTTGTTTTAAGTGATCGTGAAGGAAGAAGGAGAAGAGTGTAAGAAAAGTGTGATCTAATCTGTCAACATCTCGGGACTTTCATTTGCTTTATTTTTAGAAGTTTTTCTTTTTGATGGCTTAGATTTTGGTTCGCGCCTACTTTTAGAAAGTGTAGTAACTTTTCGTTTTATATACTCAATTAACTCATCCTAATTTTACTCGGGCTCCAAAAAATTTCCCAATTTCTCGGTGTTGACCTCTTTACCATGGATTTCAGATACTTTTAATCAAAAATGTATATGGAGTCTTGGACTCGTAAAATGATATAGTGTCAAATTAAAGTATACATTTATTTCTTTGTTTTTAAAGCATACAAAGTTATAAACAATTTTTTTGGTTCCACTAAATGCTTTAGCAAATCTTAACAAATTTTTATTAAAGGAATTGCTATATCACTCTTTTTTCACCATTGTACTCACCATTAAACTCCATATAAACTATAGATTTAGATAATAGAAAGAAAATTTGATCGACAGTGGATCCTGGCTAAACTACTCTAAACCAGTATTCTTACAATACGAGTGATCGAGTGGTAAAAGATGAATGAAATATTATTTTTGTTTTATTATTTAAAAGATTGAAATATATTAACAAAAAAAACTATTATCTTACATAGCTATAGTCTATATCTACTTCATGTTTAACGATATTAAGGGGTAAAAAATAATTTCTTATATTTAAATCAACTAAATTCAAACTTGTCCTATCATTCTTAGGCTAATCGCTATGGTTTTTTAAATTTAAGATTCAATTTGACGACGCGTCATCTTGAATCAGCCCCAACGCCTGTGGCAATTCAACTTTCAAGCCAGAAGCGTTCAATTATTTGGCGTAACTAAAAAAGGGTCGTTATATTTAAATTTATTAAACATGCATCCAATGGCTGGGAGTAAATAGATGAGTTGTTAGATTTTAACTCATATAAAATTAAATAGATTTCATACGACCAATGATTGGGCGCAAAAGTAAAATTTATGGTTGAGCGCAACAAACTTGATTCAAGCTCACGTTCAAGCAATCCTTTGAGCTCCAGCTTGAATCAAGGGATCTGGAAACGCTTTTGTCAAGTTAAATCTTGAATTGGAACACCATAGGGGTTAGTCTTAGCAATAGTATTCGTTAGACTAGACGTAGTTCAATCTACACTTTCAGTAGAGCCATTGATGTCATTAACTACATTTTGACTATCTCCTTCAAAATGTAATTTCTGGATTCCCTTCGTGATTGCTTATTCCAAGCTTCCAGCATTGTTTTTGCCTCAGCCTACTCCTCGTCTCATGATGTAATAGAGAACGATAAAGAAGAATACAATACAAGGATTGCAGGGATGCGAAAAGAAAAAAGGGGATACAAATAAAAAATATTAAGAAGCAATATTAAAAGATAAAAAGGGATTTTATTATGTGTTAAAACGAAATAATGAACAAAGCTTAATATCTTGTTATAGATGAGAAAAACTTGATAGGGTTAAAGATGTAAAGATGATTAGGGTTTATATGGATGTGGAAGGTTGATAACGATAAAACCTAACCTAAACCAAGGTAAAGAGGTAAAGATGGTTAGGGTTTGTATGGATGTGGATGGTTAGGGAGGAAAGATTAAAGTAGTAAGACTAGAGTTCTTAGTTGCAGAGAGTTACATACGAAGAAACTCTAAGAGAGAGATCTCTAGAAAGTTATTTTTATGATGTTTTGTTGTTTATAACGGTCGAGAATTGGTATATTTATAGCTCTACAAAATCCTAATCTTTATTCGCAGAGATAAGGATGAAGAGTAAGATAAACACATCCTCCTTTAATCCCGGGATTAAATAAGTATAAATCAAGGGTTGAATCCATCCTCTGCATTTGATTCTTTATGATCGACTATACTCTCTATGTGTAAGCAGGCTGATAGTCACGTGATATGTCATATGACGTGGTAGTATTCTCTGAAGGTGTCGTAAATTTGATGGAGAAATACTCATATTTGCATGTGGAGGAAGTCTGGAGATCTCAATAAGGCTTGTTATAGCCGTGTGTGTCATGACGAAAGCACAAGCTTGGCTGAGGTCAAGCATGACCTGGTTGTAGACGTTTTCTCAAGGAGGAAAGTAAGATGTGACCGACTATGATAAGAAGTTATGGCAAGATAGAATCTACAAGTAGGTTGAGGCTTGGTATAGGCAACCATTGACCTATCATATCCATATGTTGAGCATAAGCATTGTCGGTTCTATCGAGAGGGCTTAATATCGCTTGTCCACTTAGGGGAGCAAGGCGATATCTTTTTCAGTCATAGGAGCAAAGCATAGGCTGAGGTTGAGTATTAAACTAGCATGACCATCAATCGAGTGAATAACAGAGGTCCATTAGTCTATGGAGGGAAAATACGATAGTTTATCTATGGCACCTGAACGAAGACTGGGCATATGTCTTTGAAGAGGGTATAAATCCTAATTCCCTGTGAGGGTCACCCTAGTCAAGTTTGTGAGCTTTGAGGGATGGAGTATCCAGGAATACGCTTTCAAAATTCGAATGAATTTCAGAGGTCATGAATTTAACGTTTTGGCTTTGGATGTACATAAGACTGTAAATCCTCGAGCTTGGTTTATGAGGCCTAATTGTAAAACCAACCATAAGAAGACACCATGTGTTGACATGTCTATCGTCTTGAGAATGAGACTCAACATGGTGGCATAGTCATATGTCGTGAGCCAGTGGCATTGGAGCCTGATTCCCATCTTGGCGGCATTGCACAAGTCAAGAATCTGATATTCTCCCAACTAAACTGGTGAGAGATATCAAGGTAAGTCCATAGAATTCAGCTACATATGAATATATTTAGCAATTTATTCTAGTGAATAAATACATAATCAGTATATGTGCTTCAAGAAGTGAAAGCTTACGTGTGGACAAACTCGTGTCCATACAACTATAAGTACAATAGTAAATCATCATAACTCAATGAGAGTCCAAATATTAATGTGTGTGTATATATATAACAAGTCCAAGGAATTCAACCATGAAATTATTGCAACTTGGAATATGTTTAATGTTGTTATATACTAGTGGGAAATGATATTCATTTTATATCATCAGAGAACATCATGGGAGGTATTGCAGCGAGCGTCAGGTCTATTATGAGTTCATACAGAGGTGATGAGTCATATAGTACATATATATATATATAAATACTAAGTTATACAATAATTTTATTAAATATATATAAAACACTGAGATTTCATCTAAATGAAGCGCTATAGCACGTATATATACATATATACATGCCCTAGGGATTAGTGGAGAGCACTTATTCCCATTGGTTGGGTTTATATAGTCTAGATTCTTTGCGAGTTGTAGGGACTGTGTTTTTTTTTTATGGGACCAGAGACAATTTCACCATGCGGCAAAAATCCACCATCAACAGTAAGGTAGAACTGCTGATCATTCCATGTTAACAGACTTCGGTTTATGCGGTTGATCAATAATGGATAATCAAATTATTTTACAATGATTACTTTGAATATTATAATTGAAGATTGAAAACTTTTTTCTTTTGGGTTTTGAAGACATTTTAGCTCTCATTGTGAACATATAGAAGAAATCTCTTCGGTCGTCCAATTAATAAAGCAATCGTGGAAGAATAAGCGAAGGAAATAGGTTGCTATTCTGGAATCTGAGTTAAAGGCTTGAGCCATGGCACCACGCACAATCATGGGTAAATTTGGGCAAGTTGTAGCATAGAAGTTTGTGGATAACTTCCCATGGGATGAAGAGAAAATCAAAGCAAGAAAAGAGAATAAAGTGAAATGGTTAACCAGAATGGCATCCATAGACGCCAAATGGAAAAACAAGAAAAAAGATTGAAGTGATAAGTTATCAGTGATGATTGGGAGATACTTAAATTTGGATGTGAAGAATAGTTTGAAAGTTTCTCCATTTATATAAGAAGTAGTAGTATTAGTAGACATGCATGCAAAAGAGAGCAAGAGATTTTATGAGTGAAATTGAGTGAAGAAGAGATTATGTTGGACTCGTGTATGTTGCGGTGTGGGGTTACAATACAAAAATTAAGGAATGACATTTCAAAATGTGTTGCTTGGATTTTCATATACATTTAAGATTCTAAAATATCACATATTTGACTTTCCTTACCACCTACAATACTAGCTCCAGATTATAACTAAGATTTCTATTTGGCTTTACTGTTTTGGCCATCAACATCTTCAAACTCCAAGGGCAATAATAGCCAGTGATTTCCATAAAAAACATGTGATGCAATTTGATTTTGAACTGGGCAATGTTTAAAACTTCAAAATTGACTGCACACTTGATTTTATCTAAATGGACAAATTTTTTGCATAATTGATTTTATTATTCTTAATTTTCAGCCGGTCCAAAGGATAATTTCAGACACTACTATAGCCATGAGAAAACGGCAACGTTGGACATACTATTGTACTACTACTCTATATATACACGGATAACATACACATCCTCACGCATTAAAATTCTTAGTGAAAAAGCACCATAGATCTAACATTGGGAAGTTTTGAAACCATATGGTTGATGCTTGATTTGTGTCTAAAAGTTTCTCACATTTTCCAGTCTGCTGGCTGCCTCTAGACACCAAATTTGGTACCATCTATTGCATGTCATCTCATTTCCAGAGCATATGTACAACTTTTGAAGTCGTATTTTCAACAAAAAATAGCTCAATACCTTCGCATCTTTTCTCTTAATTTTATTTTCACCACTTGTTACTTCTTTTCCAGATTGACGTGTACCTGATATCCATCTAGATTCACCACATACCTCGCGTTGGGCCTTTCACAATCTTTTCCCTTCCGGTATAACATACAATTATTTTGGAATGCATCTATTTTACTACATTCCTACCAAGTTGTTTTTTTTGTTCATACCAGTTCTTAAGGATAGTACAACTCAATAAAACCAAGATAAAGTCAAACCTTTTGTTCCTCGACACATTAAAACTATATTCAGGTATAACATCGACATAAGAAAAGATAATTTCGAAGTTGTTGTAATCCAGGGTATAGCTATGTTTCTGCCTATTTCAGTATCGTATACAACTTATGTGCCTCGTTATTCGGCTCAGCAACATGATCAATGCTGACTTGATCCATTTGTATTGGGTTGTTGTGGAACTTCACCATCCCCAATTATAAAAATTTGATTCAGGGAACGAATCTCATAACATTCCATGTATATCACCCCATCTATAACATTTGTATTATTTACCTCTTCAGGTTCCCCAATGTTTCTTCCAAATACTGTAACTACATATTACTCCATAGTCAAGTATGTGTTTTGTCACCAAATTTATAGATAATGAGTTCATATTATTGCATCTCCTCCAAGGGAAAAAAAAATACTCTCATCAAAATCAAGAGAATGATAACATCAAGAAAACTCGAAGAATTCTTTGCAACCACGAAAAATAATCACGGTGGCACCTACCTTGTGCATCCAACTTTTATCCATCAATGTTCAACAAAGTTTAACAATGAAAAATAAAATAATTCTCAACTGATACTCAGCCCCTGTAGAAAAAATAGCCCCAACTTGACAAATCAGTCACATTTGGCACAATTCAGTAAGTTGGTCAGACTTCAGAGCAACAATGAGATATAAATTTATACAATTGAAATTTGAAAATACGTGCTAGATTGAACGTGGGTCATGAACGTTACATTGAGATACAGAATGTACTAGATAGAATGTATTGATGTTGTCAATAAGAAATGTTGTGTTCATATGAATGAAAACGTAAAACAAAATTTTAATGTGTAGTGCGTTCAAAGTTGAACTAGCTATGTTACCATAAATGATAGTCGATAGATCAATTATATAACACGGTTGTTAATTAAGTTGATCAAATTAGCCTCTTTAAGAGGAACTAACTCGATTTATCTACCCGTGAAGCTACCCAGTCAATTTATTACTAAGAATCATAAAAATTAGATGACGATCGAACTGTAAAAAAATTGGCACTGATTAAAGACAAAATTTATTAAATAACCATACTTGTTGAGTTAGAAACATCGGTTAGTGGCAATAACCTGCATTCTTGAAACCAAAAACAAAAATTTAATAGATGCAACACAGTAGTAATACCTTGCCAGATTCCAACACATTTAATTAACGATGATAAACGACCAAGACAGCATAACATTCATTAGTTACTTGCAATTTCAATTTGGAACACCAAGTAAGGAAAAATAAATAAATATGTAAATCACCATTCCGTATCGAAAGCTTCTCCAGCGAATCAGCAGTTGCTATTTTATTGAAGGATGAAATAAAAATTACCAAAGAATATCTATGAAATTAGAAAATGGTATGTATAATTTTTTTCAATTATGTAACAATCATGTCATTCAATTAGCCATTTATCCCAAACAATTATAAGTAAAGCAAAAATGATTTGAACACACTCTCATGATTTTTTTCGAAAACCTTAAAGACCATTCAACTGTCTCTGTAGTGGATAAATATATGAGGACACGTGTAGACATCCTATATAAGGGGATTACGATACTAAGAAGAGAGCGAAGCACAAAAAAAATCTTTTTGGTCTTACACGGTAAAAGAGATATCTACCACATCAATCTGCAGTAAAGACGCGCGAAATCTGAAAGAAGAAATTAACGGTCAAGTTTGAAAGGGGAGACAAAGCATTAAATGAGATTACAGATCACGCGTGATGTAATTAAAAGCATTTAATGCACCTGACAAGAATCGACGTACGCTCTTCCGGTCGTGACCAAAGAAATAACAAGAAGCCACTGTCACCTCGGGTCGTGTCCAGAGCAAGTTGAAGATGAAGGCCAGTATATCGAGAGAACCAAAGAAGACTCGGGGCATGACATCAAGAGATTCGGGACATACTCCTGAACAAAATACAACAACTCAGATACAAGCGTCCAACACTGAAGCTTGGTTGTATGATACGTTTTCCCATAAATACTAAGATCAGCCAAGAGAGAAAGGGGGTGATATTTTTTGGAGAAAGGATGTAACAAGTTTGAGAAATTAACTTTGTGTGTTCTTGGTGAGATTGAGTTTATTCCTTTGTAACCACTTTCAAATAATATCAATCACCTGCCCCCGTGGACGTAGGTAATCATACCGAACCACGTATATCTTTTGTGTGATTACTATAATCATGTTCTTAGTCTTACTTGTTTATCTTCTCACTAGATAATGAATGGCCAGATATGGGTAGTTAGATTGTACACAACTACATTGTTATTATGTTCCTAGTCTTATTTGTTTATCTTTTCACTAGAGAATTAATGGTTAGATATGGATAGTTAGATTTTACACAACTACATTTTGGCGCTAGAAACAGGGATGTTTAACATCTTGTTGAGTACCTTTGTGGTGAAATACTTCATAAAACAGCGAGATCTATAAGCTCCGAAGTGTCATTGACCTTTGTACAAGCAAAATGACTCTCGTTGAAGATTACTCAAGTTATTTTTTGCTTTAACAGTAGCTAACCTTAGAGGCCTTTTAAGCTCCAAAGTGTCACTGACCTTTGTAGAAGCTAAAATATTCTCATAAGAGTTACATATGTTTTAAAAACAGCGAAAGTTATAGATCTACAAGCTCCAAGGTGTCTATAACACTTTTTAGAATCTAAAGTAGATCTGAATTTTGTAGCGCTGCGGATTTGAAAAGTATTTGGGTTTTCCTCTTTTTTGCGGTTGTAAACCAGTTTCCCACTTTCCAAGCCATTAGTTTGTCTCTTATCCTTTTTTGTGAATAACCCTTAAAAGATTTCACTACTTTATTTAACGAGAAATGGTGGAAACCTTTATGACCTGAGGTTTAGGAAACCAAATCTAAAAGAAAGAGCTCAGATCATTTGGAGCCACAAGTCATTCAAGTTACCTAAGCTTAACTAATGGAGGATGTAATCTAAACTTCACAAAGCTCGTCGGAAATTCTAGTGACGAAAAAAGAAGTTGAGATCAAAGAAAAACAAGATCTTAGAAAATATGGTTTCTTTGTATCTAGTTCAAAGTGTAGACCAAAGAAATCTTTCAGTCACTGAAGCCGACAAGTTGGTCAGACTCTACTCACCCAGTAACAGAAAAGGCATACTTGCACTAAAAGTTAACTGAGAAAAACCTAGTTTTTTGGGCTATGACGTTCTTTTCCAAAAAAACACCTGGACCACAACAAATCTTTTTCAGAAATGAGAAATTCTGACGCATAACTACCTCTGAACACTGACATTTTGGTTATAGGCTGTCAGATTTGGGGATTAGAACCCGATAAAAGAATCTTCAAAAATATGTTTTATTTCCCTTAATTGGTTATAGTGAGTCTGTATGTTTCTCTTCTGTAGGTCAACATCGGAAAAAGCGAGATTCGATGGCCAGTACGTCTGCACCGACGCGACATCTATGTAGTCGAACGACAGCAGAAGCGAGTCTGCAGGAGGGACTCACGACTTCTGGACAGGAAAGCAACCTCAATCCAAGGCAGATCCTAGTGAGGGGAGCCCGAACCGAGATTCCTCCTGTGGAAGAGGAGATCCACCCGCTCCGACCAGCCAATGTGCAGACTCGTGGAGAAGCAAGAGAGGGAGAATATCCCCCCGATGGATTATCCGCTTCGGATAGTGAGGAAGAACAAGCGCGAAGAAGGGCCCACGAAGAAGAACATAGGATGATGGCTGAGGCGGCATGAAGAAAAGCAGTTGAGACAGAAGCAGAAAAAAAGCGTCAGATCATGCTAGAGAAAAGACATATGGTTGAGGGAGGCAGCGTTTCGAGGAGGGAAAATCCATCTAGTCATGAAAGCACAAATGTAACTCTGGCAAGGATCTTAGGAAACCATCAAAAACAAAAAAAAGTGGTCAAAGCACTGGAACGAACGAATCTACTGCTAGAACAAGAGAATAACCTACTTAGAGAAAGAGGAATGAGACGTGGAAGCCTGCTAAGGGAGAACTCAATAGAGGGATCTAGTCAAAATACACACTAGTCCACAGGAGGCACGAATCGAGCAACACCAAGCATGGGCAGAACACCAGAACATGTTTCCCTCAGACACCCAAGTCCGGAACCGGAGATACAACTACGAAGATACTATGGGAACCGAGAAGACTCTACCTCTGACGAAGAGCCCAGGCAGAAGAATCAGAGGCGTCCTTAAAGCATGTCAGAGAAGGTAAAAAATCTGGAGGCAATGATCAAGAAGATGGTGGGAAAAGAAGATGATAACAAGCTGGAAGAAGTAATGACAAAAGATGAAAAGACTCCGTTCATCAGGAGATTGGCGAGAGCTGAGTTTCCTCCAAATTGTACTCTTCCAACTTTTGTGACAAGATTCGATGGAACAGGCGATGCAGTGGAGCATATCAAAATGTATGACATGTCACTTCTACAATAAAGGTATAATGACATGGTGATGTGCAAGTTCTTCCCAGCGAGCTTGGATGGAGAAGCAAGAACTTGGTTCTACTCACTCTCCCAAAGATCAATCGGGACCTATGAGGAGTTGACTGAAATCTTATTGAAGACTTACATGCAACACAACATAGCCAGACCTCGGGTGAACAAATTGTTTACTCTAGCCATAGGACTCAAAGAATCGATATGGTCACTTACAGACAGGTGGAGAAAGTTATGCACCAAAATTAGAAGGCACCAGTGGACCAGCAGATTCTGGGGTTTGAAAATGCTCTAGGAAAGAAGGAACCAATCTATGTACAATAAAAAACCTCATACTCTGAAGGATATCAACAAGTTGTAGGAGCATTATATTTCTCTTGAAGAAATACAAGGAGGGGTGCAGGAAATCCAAGTTCGGGAAACCAAAAAGGAAAAAACTATCTCGGGCTACAAATGCTATTCCCCATAGAGATTTTGGACGAGTTGAGAAAAGAGGAGAGCGATACGATAGGGGTGCAACATCAACAATGTGGGTCCCGAAAGGGAAAAGGCATAAATTCGAAGATAAAATGTACGTGCCATTGAATGCTCCCCTGGAAGAAATTATCCCCCGAACCGAGGAGTGCAGTTATTTGAGAGAAGTAAAGACCACCATGACTATTGTGTTTACCACTAGTATTGAGGGCATTTAACTAACAATTGTCGAGATGTGAAGGAGATTGTGCAGCACTTGATTCGAGATCGCTTTTTACAGAAATATGTGAGAACTCAACCTGCACTAGCAGAAGTGCCAGTACACCAAGTAAGAATTTAAAGAGACGCTAGAGTCCTCCAATGCAACAAGATTTCCCACTCAACAACTCAAGGTTTTCAGCTAAGAAGTGGAATCATGTCTCGTATTCACAAGAGAGACCACTCGGGAAAGGAAATACATTATAGCCAAGACTCTGCCGATGGAATCATGGATGATGCAGCCAATATATGTGCCTTTGAATGGCGAAGCTCATGTAAACCCGTATGTAATTACATTGACGATTGAGGAATGGGGAGTAACAAAGATATTGGTGGAGAAGTTCTGTGGAAGTCTTGTTCTATGACACTCTTAAAAGAATGGTCCTATCAGATGACATCCTCATCCTTTCCACTTATAGTATCTATGGATTTAATGGGTCGGTTACCAAACCCAAAGGCGAGGTCACTTCAAGAGTATCAAGAGGAGAATATCTGGATACCATTACTACTTTCTGTGTAGTATACGTTGTTTCACCCTAGGAAGTGATGTGGTTTAGAAAGTGGTAAATAAAGGTTCGATTCTCGAACTTGTGAAGGTAATGATTTTAGAAAATATTGGACTTAACCTAAACTAATAAAAATCAGGAAAATACACTAGAGATGATTTTTAGAAAATATGGAAAATACCAGGAATCAGGAATCAGGTAATTCTAACAATCTATGTGATTAATCATGTAATTCTTTTTAACAATTTAGTTCAAGTTTGCCAAAAATATGTTTCCTAAAAGAATAATTGTAAATCCTAAGCATGGGACATCAAGAGTAATTAACTAAGCATGACCCATCAAAAGAGAACACAACTATTTAATAAAAACCATTTTTTTCTAATTTAAATCCATGCAAATAATAATAAAAGAATTATAAATAATTATTAGAAAATAATTAAATCACATAAAATTGAGAAAAATACCTTATCCATCATCCCAGTAAATAAACTTACCCCATGGAGAAGAAAACTTGCTCAAAAGATCTTTTCATTGCTCAAAAAGTTGATTACAAGGTGAAATAATAGTGCAACAGCTGAACAGATACGTTTATAAGTGTTACAGAATAGGGTTCAGCCGTTACAGAAGTGTT
>JAJJMC010018612.1:894201-904466 GCA_023531435.1 Papaver californicum
CTTAATAGAAACTAAGGTACAATTTAGACACTAAAATGTGTCTATCACCCTACATGCATGAAGATGCAAAGTATATGACGAGAATCTCCGAGGAGTGTCAAAGATTTGGAAAGAAGATTCATGCACCATCCACATCCTTAAACTCGGTGTTAATCCCATGGACATTTGCAAAATGGGGAGTAGAAATTGTGGGACCACTTCACGAAGGGACGCTCCAAAGAAAATATCTTATCGTAGCCACATACTACTTTACCAAATGGGTGAAGGCAGCTGCCTTAAAGCATATTCGGGACAAGGATGTCTTTAAGTTCCTGTTCGAGAACATCATTTGTCGATTCAGGATACCCACCGTAATAGTGTCAGATAATGGGAAGCAGCTGCAGGGAACAAACATATACTTGTTGTTCAACACTTACCAAATCAGAAGATTAAATCTACACCCATATACCCACTGAGCAATGGCCAGGTAGAAATCACTAATAAAACCATAGCTGATAACTTGAAGAAGAAGTTGGATGGTCACTATGGTGATTGGTGTGAGCAGTTGCATAATGTTTTATGGGCGTAAAAAAAAAGTTATAGGGTTATCACCCTTCATGCTCATATACGGAACTGAAGTAATTCTTCCCACTGAGATAATGATCCCCACCACTAAATCAGAAGCATGGATAAAGAACCTTACGTCAGATTTGATTCTCGCCAAACTCAACAATATGGAGGAGGCCCAAGAAATTGCACTCCAGGTGATGGAGAATTACCAGAGAAGGCTGCAAAAAAAAATATAACAAGAAGGTTCTTCCCAAAATATTCCAGCCAGGACACCTAGTACTCATAGAGATCCCCGAGTATGGGAGGGAGAAAAAAGGAGGGAAGCTAGCACCCAAGTGGGGAGTTCCATACACAATATTATCTAAGGTAGGAGAAGGAGCTTACAAGCTACTCAAGCCCAATGGAAAGGAGATAGAGCATCCATGGAACATAAAGCATCTAAAGCAATACTATTTTTAAGAGGTAAAATATGATACATAATGGATCATTTGCACTCGGGGAAGACACGATTCTCCCCTGAGGTGATCTAAGGACTCTGGTAGGTCCAGAGTCAAAGGGGTTACCGAAAGAATAATTATGGTAACCTCATGATACTAAATGGGTCATTAGGACTCGGGGCAGGACACGATTCTCCCCTAAGGTGACCTGAGGGTTATGGAATACGGATCCAGGATTAGAGGGGCCACCCATAGACTAATACAGGTGGTCCCATAAGATTGTCCTAGTTGGTCAATCGAAGGAGAGAGGAATCCCTCCAAATAACAACAGATTATTCGAATTAGGCAATTGGTAAGTCCCAATGTAATCTGGACCCTAGGCTAAGATAGTTAGTGGACTTAACATATCCCGTCACTAGAGATTAGTGATGATGAGATATCATAATCGGGACGTGGCATTGGGCCCGATGATCTTCCCTGTTAAGGATATCGAGTATTTGGAGTAACTAAGTGATTATGTGAATTTGACAGAATCATGATGGACATGGGTGATACAGACTTAATTTATACATTTTTATCTCCTAATTTATATTTTTTTGTACTTCAATTTATATTAATAATATATTTTTATGTTTTTATAGAAGATACTTCGGAAAAACCTGACGTTACAATTATGATGGCTAAATAAACTAAATTAGTGGCAACCAGATTTACTCTGGTGTTGTTGGCTGGGACGTGAAAGGGGATGAGGCGCTAGGTTCTGGGTCGACTCCTATATTTGTGTGCAGTATTTGGGTTGTATAGGCAAATATCAAGTGGTTCAGTCGCATTGGTTCATTTGTTCGTGTCTAATATTGTGGAGACAGACTGACAAATAAAAGTAGAGAAAAAAGCTTGGTTAGACGTGGACAGTACTACAGAGAGAAGATTGGACTTTGACGTGGCATGTGTAGAAAGAGAAGTAGGTGGAAGGAAGAAATTGACGTGAAGGAGGACGTCTTTTAGGTGTTGAGTTGAAGTGATTATTGGAGAAAGAGAAGGCTAGAAAGAATATGGAAGAAAGTATAAAGTTGGCTAGGTGTTGGATAGACTTTGGAGTAGTAGGTGATTGAGACTTCTCAAAGAGAAAAAAGAAAAGAAAGTGAGACGTGAGAGGCTCTGATGGTGGTACACAGAAGAGGACAGTGAGAGAACATGAGATGGGAGTCCAATGGACATAAGAAGTTGACGTGACATAAGTGCGTCAGTGAAGTACAAGGCTAGCATGTGGGAGCTGCTAGGTTTTGGTGAAGGCGTACTTTTCTTGGTTAACACGTGAAAGTGAGAAGGTGTGGGGGCAGAACGAAAATTGAGGAAAAGTATAAAAGCAGAACGGCGCCAGCGTGAAAGGGAGTTCTTTTGGGGGGAATTTTATGTACAGTAGAGAGAAGAAACAGTACAGACGTAGGTTGGAGGAAGTGAACAGAGAAGGAGAGAACGACTGTGTCTAGAGTTTGGTTCAATCTTCTTTGTCTCTACTTTGTTAAGTATTTTATGGATTTTAAGAAACCCTTAGCCATGTCTTGCTGATTTTAATAATTAGGGTTCTATGTTGAAACCATTTGGGGTATTAGGCTAATTGAATCGAATTATTTAGCAAAAAGACCATTATGATTTGAATAAGATTAATCTTGATTATCATTTATTGATTTATAGAAAAATTAGTTGTTGCTTCACCGGTTCTGTACAATACAATAACCTATGCGTAGAATTAATAAGATAGATATAACACCGTGAAAAATCTCTCTAGGGCTTTGAGCCCTAGCCCAACCCAGTATGGCTGCATATACTAGTGGTTATCCCTTATTAACATTATTGAGCATGAATAGTAAACTCTAGGGAGACACTAGATATTTGTAAGCATGAGCAACACGTGTGAGACATAAACAGCCAGGGCATATTCATCTCTTTCTTTTTCCTAGTGTGATTCATTTTAGCATATGTTTCACCATACTTGCTTTCCCTTAAAACACAAATTTCTGCTCCTACTTCTATTCACTCAAATGATTTCAAGCAAAGGAAGGCTTTGCATCTTTAAATCCCAACTCGAGTACAACCCATCATCCGTGTCCGATTTAAATTGGTCTTCTATAAAAGGTAGGGGGTTTAATCTTCTTGAATTGAGTTAATTTTTCTCTACAAATCCTTTTTGCCCTAATTTGACTGAATGCATGATTCTTCTTTTGCTTTCTTTGTTGTTAATGTTCTCTTTATCTCCATGTCCTGAATTTGAACATTTCCCTTCTATCTAATTTGTATCTGCTGATTTTCTTAAACCAAATTGATTTATGGAATTTCTATTTGCTGTGTTTCACCGTTTGGCATCAGTTGGTATCCATTTTTCCTGAACCCATTTTCTTAAACTAAAGTTATGTTTTCTGAACCAAATTCTAAAAACTACTGTGAACCCATCTTCTTAAACCTAACTTATGTTTTCTTAAACCAATATCTAAAAACTAATGTGAACCCAATTTCTTAAACCTAAGTTATGTTTTCTTAAACAAATTTCTAAAAACTACTGTGGTCAATTCCTTGTAGTTCATAACCATGAAGAAACTCTTTTCTTATTGATTTACCCCAAAAATATGAGTTTGTTTTGTTACTTTTAACATCTGCTTGTCAATCTTATACTATTTTTGTATAAACTTTCTAAACCTTTGTTTCGTTTGAAATTGATGAGCTAAACAGCATGTATGAACCTGTATTATTATTTAAAATCAATATAACTTGATGGGTGTTTCTCTGTTGTTGCAAACTGATGCCATATTTTTCATTGTAGAAATCGTGACTCTACCTTAAAACTCTTGTTATTTTCTATGAGTATCCAATGAATAACAAAACAGACTTCAACTTATAAAATCACCTACAATACCAGTTGATTTGTTTTGCTATTCGTGTCTGATTTTTTTTTACCATTCATGCTTGCAACTTAAATCAAATACTTACTACCTTATTTTGGTTCAAATTCACCTCTTAACTGTTTACTACGCTTGAAAAGACACATGAATTTCACTATTAAGATGTGTATCTTCCTGAAAAGACTTAATGGGATGAATTACATGTTTTATAGTCATCTATAAGCCTTACTTTCTTTGTGAATTTGGTATTTTACTGTTGTGTTCATTGTGAATGCTTTCTTCTTATAAATGATATGATAGGAAGTTAGAATACTCTACTTTTAGGACTGTCAGGCCTTAACTGGCTCCCATCTACGGATGGCTGCCCGGAAGACCGTTAACTTAACGGTGTGGCTGGTATCCGACTACCCTGATAATGGCAACTGGCCAATTATATTATAGAGCCATACAAATCTGATTTGTAGCTCTTCATATTGTTATAAGTTTTTAAACTGTGTAAGGTCTTTCTTGTACATTTATGTCTGCTACTCTTGTCTATTTGCAATTACATTCCACGCCAGATTATGTATTCATCGTTTCAACCCCTACTGGGCTTAGCTCACCCTGTTTCTTTGTTTTCCTCCCACAGAGTACGCGAGGAGCTTGTAGCAGTAAGCAGGGCATAGCTTACGGCAGGCTTAGAAAGCTTAGAAAGTTAGTATTTTGTTTTGGTTATGATGTGTATATCACGGGGCTGTTCTGGGGTTGTCTGTGTAGTTACTGAATCTGTTGTTCTGTCCTTTAATTTCATGTTTTGTTGCATGTATATATATATACTAATATATTTTCAAACTTGTGTATGGTTTATAAATGGTTTCACATATGGAACTTATAGTCGATCTCTTTGTATAAACTACCATCTATTTTGCATTTCCATATATGTAATGCTAAGTCAAGGAAGTTCATATTAATTTTTGGCGCCGCTTCCGGGGAGCGGTTGTGGAATATTGTAATTAATATTTTTTGATTTTCAAATCATAGTTTAGGTTTTTATTTTATTTATTTTTATTTTTGTATATGTTTTTATTTTTCTTTTAGGATTTTTAGTTCTATTTGACTTGTTTGTGTTTTAGTATCTCTTTTCAAGTACTTTTCCGAGGATGATGACTCTTTTGCAGGAGATGACTCTTTTGCAGGAGACATCATCTAAGATAACACTGAGGGAATATATAAATCGGTCACAGCATAATGAAGTTCTTGCTTCACCTGAGGTAAGTGAAGAATCACCTCTAACGATATATGAGAAGTATTATAAACACAGACCGCTTAGTTTGGAACAAATATTGAGAATTCTGGAATGCCATAGATTATATGCTGATGATGACCAGTCTTGTAGTGACTCTCTGTTCCAAACAGAACATATAGATGACCCTGTGGATGATTGTGTAGATGATTTGCCTAATCTCATAGATGAATCTATCTCACAAGATCATTCACCCGACTTAGAGGTTGTTTCTAGACCCCTATACTTCCAAAAATTACCTAATTTAGGGTTAGAATTGTGTGCTTCTCAAGTTTTTTTGGATCACTTTGCACCCAAATACCTAGAGGACTTGCATGTTCCTGACATTGTGCACGAACCGATTGATATTTCCCCAATCCCAATTTTATCCCCATATTATGTTCTTTACGCACTTCCAAGGGTAGTAAAAACTTTGTTTGGGGGTAATCCCTTATTTTTGATAGTTTCATTGTCGCCGTGTTGCCATAGTATAAGTGTGAAACTGTCATTTGTATATATTGTATTTTGGATTAACCCCCAAATCTTTAAGTTATTAGTGTATGGGGATTCTTTCTGTACATATCCAGTAGGTAGATTTTTATTTTCTTATTTTTATTTTCTTCTTAGGATTTTTGTTTTTATTTTTATTTTATTTTTAATGTTCTTTGTTATTACTATCGTTTGATGTGTGTTACAGAGAATACTTCTTTTCTCGCGTCAATCAAGTGAGACGTTCCAATCCCTTCTCTTTAATTTACATTTGTTTCTCTTATTTATATTGATTGCATACCATTCTAGGTTGCACGGTTTGAAACATTGAGGACAACATTGAATTTAGGTTTGGGGGTAGAGTTTCCAAAACTGATGCCAATAAGAAACTCTAAAATTTCGAAACTTGTGAACAATTCAGGATGACACTAACCATTTTAGGTAGATGGAAACATATCTTTTATTTATAGAAATTGGTGTGCCCATCTAAATGGTCTATCATATCTGAATGCACTCATGTGTTAGAAATAACATGATAATCATTGAACAAGCATATATCAGAATCATCATAACCATATCACTTCCTTTTTTTATCTTTTCAATTTTATGTTTCTCTAAGTGATTTGGTGGGGCTCTAGTATTGCCAAAAGGTCGTAGCTCGGATGCATTAGAATTTTAATTTTGTTTATTGAAATTTTTTTTGACACTTTGATAGCAATATGTGTGTGTTTTCCCTGAACCTAGTCCAATCTTCGGCTCGTCTCAGCATATTGATCATCAGCTACTTTATTCTTCCTCATAACAGTTTCAGCATTCTCCTTCCATCCGATAAGAGTCTCTCGTTCAGTATAAAGGTCACGATTATCGGAGAGCTCACGAATCTGTTCAAGTTCAGACTCTTGACGGTCAATTTTCTCATCCTTGTTACTAACCCGTTTCCTTAAATTGAGAACATTGTTTTTGAAAACTTTAATTTCCCGCATAAGTCTGTAGTATTCACCCTGTGTATCCAATTGAAGCTGTCTAATGGTGGATACCAGTAACAACCACTACTCAGGATCCTAAAAGCAACAATATAACAGGGGCAACAAGTAGAATGGATGAAGGAGAAATTACCTTGCTTCTCATAGATCCACCTACGCAAGCTCTGAACCTCAACCTTCATTAGTCGTTTCTTGCTGCATACGCTCTCATAAGAGGCGCGACTCCAGAGTTGAACAGTTTGGCTCTACAACAACAAACAAAGTCACTAAATAAGTTAAACAACAATTGCCAAATCGATTAAAGGAAAGGAACTGCATAACTCACCAGAATTAGTAGTGAAGAAAAGATATCGGAAGGCAAAGCAGGGACATCAAACAACATCTCACTTCGAGAGAGAGATCTGAATACGGAAGAAGTCAGAGCCCCGATAGAGTTGTAAGCACCCCCTGAAAAGGATAAGGTGGATGTACCAGGAGGCCCAAGGGCCAAGGTACTCATCACCGGCTCCTCCAAGCCAGTGCCTGCATTTTTACCTTCCTGAGCAGGAAGGTTCCTAGTAATAGCAGGGGGGAACATTATAAACTTCCATCTCCTTATCATCTTCGCCGTAAGCATCATCTACCAATAAGTCATAGTCATCCCCGTCGTGAAGCACTACTAAGTAGAGACTCATCTGGCTTCGACTGGGACTCAGAAGGTTCAGGGATGCCGCTTATCAGCTGTGAATCTTGGGGAAGAATAGCAGCTGAAAAATAACCCTTTTCACGAAGTGGGCGACAAAACTAGCACCCTCAAGATTCTCCCCATTTTCACCAATATCTCCACCACCCACAAAACCAGAATCAACACCACTTCTCTTTTCACAGCCAGTACCACCAACATCCTCACCAACAACAGACATAACAACATATTTCCCTTTATCAACAGTAATTTTTTCACCAATACAATCACCACCATCATTTCCATCAGAACTTTCACCAACAACTTTAACATCAACATCTTTAACAGCAACACCAACACTAGAACCAGAAACAACAACACATTTCCTTTCTCCAGCATCCTTAAAACCTTCACCACCACTAGCACTACTAACACCTTTATCACCACCTATAACTTGATCCTTACCACTACCACCAACGCCTCTTGAACTCATTGGAATAAGACCACCTTCAGGCTCATCATCATCATCATTAACCACAACAAACCTTGCCCTTTATAAAGTATAAAAAAAGATATGGGTCAGACTCTTTTAAGGGACCAAATAGGGGCAAGTACATGTACTTAAAGGATTAAAAGAGATGGTATTTGTTACCTTAACAGCCTCCTTCCCTACTCGAGCAACTCCACTCCTCTTCCGAATCGACTTAGAAGACTGCAAAATAACCAGGAAAAATCAAAGAAATGGAAACCAGATAACAAGAAGAAATAGTAGATAACAAAGGCATACCTTCTTTGTGTTCACCATCCAAGTTACATAGGATGCGTGACCAGCAAAGCACTCAAGAGAAGGACGACTCCCAAAAAGTAAATTCCCATGGATAACCACCGAGGTCTTGTCCCAGACATGATCATGGTGCGCCTCAAATGCTTGTTGGTTATTTGACCCATCTCGAGATCCTCATCGAGTAGCAATTTCTCAGCCTTGTTGAGATAAGGGATATGGAGAGCCGGCCCGAAAGACAAACCAGATAAAGCACCCGAGAAGGGAGTGCAGTCTTTGTAGCTCTGCACCGTCTCCTTATGGGCATCAGCAAGATCATATGTAGAATGAGGAGAGTTGGTACATTTACCCTTGGTTCGACTCTCCCACTCAGCCATGAACCGATACCAATTACCATTGTATTGACCCAGAGATCGAGCCCGCTCGACTCGAGAAAGCACGTCATAGCAAATAGTCTGGAAGAGCTGTAGACATGAAGCCTAAGTCCCGCATCGAGCTGGCCCAAGGTAATGATGGTAGCATGGTCCGAATGGGGAAACTCAAGATACTTTACGTGATTCAGATGACCACGCTGGCCCGCCAACATAGATACATCTTAGGATTGAAGAGCAAATCTTTCTTAACAAAAGCACAAAACTGCTCATCTGTCATCTCAGCCGTTCTATGGGTAAATTTCTTTCATGGTTTCTACAATCAGAAAAATCATGATCATCAAAACACAGCTGATGATCAGCGAAAGCATGACAAAGTCTATCACGAGCCTTATGAGAAAGATCAACGGCTGTAAATAAAAAATCAAAAACATGAAAACTTGCATCAGAAAAGGATACATACTTTCTTCCTGAGAATGACCAAGGAGGACTAGAGAATGATTTATATGTCATTTGGTTATATTGGTAACTGATGATCTTGATCTTGATCTTGGTGATGATTCATGATGATGAGTGCAGCCGAGATGACGAACAAAGGGTTAGCTTCAACAATAACGGCGATGATCTAGCAAATATTGAAGGGAGAAAGTCAGAAAGGAATGTCAAGGAAGATTTAATAGCAGAGAAGAGAAGAAGTTGAGGCTGCAGAGAATGTTGAAGGGGAAGTAAATGACGAAATTTAGTTTATTCTCTTATTTAAAGGAAAGAGATAAAGGGAAAAGTGAACCGGCGCTTGAAGGTAAAAGGTGAAAATATGAGAAAAGGTAGAGTACGTGGCGGTCAATCAAGGGACGTGGAGGCGGTTAGAGGAAAGATGAAACGTTTCTTCTCATCGTATCCTTGGTCCAAATGGAAAGAAAGGGGAAAAATATAGTGGATAGATATCTGAGGACACGTGTAGACATCCTATATAAGGGGATTACGATACTAAGATGAGAGCGAAGCACTGGAAAAGTATTCTTGGTCTTACACGGTAAAAGAGATATCTACCACATCAATCTGCAGTAAAGACGCGTGGAATCTGAAAAAAGAAATCAACAGTCAAGTTTGAAAGGGGAGATAAAGCATTAAATGAGCTTGCAGAGCACGCATGATGTGATTAGAAGCATTTAATGCACCTGACAAATCAAGGTACACTCTTTCGGTCGTGACCAAAGAAATAACAAGAAGCCACTGTCACCTCGGGTCGTGTCCAGAGCAAGTTTAAAATGAAGACCAGTATATCGATAGAACCAAAGAAGACTCGTGGCATGACATCAAGAGATTCGGGACATACTCCCAACAAACTACAACAACTCAGATACAAACATCCAACATTGAAGCTTGGTTGTATGATACCTTTTGCCTATAAATACTAAGCTCTGCCAAGAGAGAAAGGGGGTGATAAAAGGATGTAACAAGTTTGAGAGAGTAATTTTGAGTGTTCTTGGTGAGATTGAGTTTATTCCTTTTAAGTTCAACCTCTTTCAAATAATATCAATCATTTATCCCCGTGGACGTAGGTAATAATACCGAACCACGTTGTGTGATTAATGTTATCATGTTCTTAATCTTACTTGTTTATCTTCTCACAAAAAAATAAATGGTTAGATATGGTAGTTAGATTTTACACGACTACACTGTTATTATGTTGTTAGTCTTATTTATTTATCTTCTCACTAGAGAATGAATGGTTAGATATGTGATGGAGGGAGATTTATGGAAAAGAAATTTATTATTTTATTATTAATTATATTTTATTAATGTTATTTTAGTAAAAAAATAATTAATTTTCGG
>JAJJMC010018612.1:904476-931721 GCA_023531435.1 Papaver californicum
ATTATTTTCTTAAACTTGTTCAAGTTTAATCGATTATTGTTTACAGTCGGGAAACCGAAGTCTAAATAATTATCGTTGTTCATAGTCGATATTCCTAGGAATATTTGAAGTCTGAACAAAACCTCTCTTTTCTTTCTTTTCTTTATTATCCGCTGCATCAGTTGGTATCAGAGCCAAGTTTGATTCTAGGGTTATTTGATGTTATTAAGACGAGTAGTCAGGGTTAATAAATTGTCACCAAGACAAGATCCAAGAAGATGTGAATATATGATCAAATCAAAGAAGGAGATTCTGGATGTGATAGAATATTATTTGAAGAAGTCACTAAAATCTCGATCTAAACCATACTTGCTTATAGAAGAAAACAATAATACAGATAACGACTTTGAAGACTTGTTTTGCCGTCATGATAAATGATGCACAAAATCAAGTTATTGTTGAGAGATATACAACTCCGATCTTTGATAAATATCCCGATGATGAAGAGGATATGAAATTTTCTTTTCAAAAAGGTGAAGAACATCCTATTTCTGACAAAGAAAAACAGTCCCAAGAAGTTTCACAGGATTTAATGGAGTTTCATGGTGAGTCATCTAATTCTGATAAACTTATTGATTTAGAAATTCCTGATATTGATGAGTTGTCTTTGCCCGAGAATAAGCTATTTGTTGATTATTGTGATACACAAATTGTCTCTCATATCAACCATAACAAGAGGGAATTTGTTGAATCAACTTATGAAGATCCGTTTTGGGTTTCCATCATACCTCATGCTTCTGTACGGTGCATAAATTATTTTTTTACAACATCAATTCCTGTGTATGAAGATTATCATCAACGAGTTACACATGCAGAACATGGTACCGGCAAGATTCGAGGACGAATCTTCTCCAACACCGGTAGAATGATGGAGGGAGATTTATGGAAAAGAAATTTATTATTTTATTATTATTTATATTTTATTAATGTTATTTTAGTAAAAAAATAATTAATTTTCGGATTTATTATTTAGGGTAATTTTAGAAGAGTCTAGAAGTTTATTTTAAGAGTTTTAATAAGTTAGAAAAGTTGCCTAAAGGTAGTAGATACCTTGGGAAACAAATTTATATGTTTTTGATAAGTTTAGGGTTTGTTTAGTAGGAGTTATCTATACAAAGAGCTCCAAAAACGAAAATTAGAGTTTGAGTCGGTTTAGGGGTTTTTTCATCCTTTCTTGACTAGCAAGTTAGGGTTTTTCCCAAGTCTATAAATAGAGTCCTCTATGTATTATTTTAGGGAGTTGAATTTGATTAATAAGAATTATTTTCTTAAACTTGTTCAAGTTTAATCGATTATTGTTTACAGTTGGGAAACCGAAGTCTAAATAATTATCGTTGTTCATAGTCGATATTCCTAGGAATATTTTAAAGTCTGAACAAAACCTCTCTTTTCTTTCTTTTCTTTATTATCCGCTGCATCAATATGGATAGTTAGATTTTATACAACTACAATCTCCAACTCGGGAACTACTCGTTATGATTCTTAACTGATTGATTGTTAAAAGGTGTAACTACTGATCATCATTCGACTCCTTCTTTATCAAAACCATTCACAAAGATTATTTTAAAATGGGTAATAAAACCCAAAAATAAATAAAAAAGATGGCGGAACACTTAAATAAAAGAAAATAAAAAGCTTTATAGAGAAGATTAGGTTTATAACCAAGATTCACAGGCACATTTAATATTTAAAAACACTGAAATTCAGACATAAATGAGATGAATTCGTAGCTTTGCCCTAACTAAAAACACACCCATATACCCAATACAAGATTACGAGTAAAGGAATTATCAATACGTAATCAAATTATGAAACCATACCTCAATTTTCGCTTTAAATAGAAAAACCATTTGTAATCACTTCAGATAGACGAAGAAGCTCAAAAGCTTCACTTGTTCTTTTCTTTGTCTCGTATGAAGAAAGTTTAAACTGAATGTGTACGTGGGTTTTGCTCATAGACAACACGTGATCTCATGTGAAGTATCAACTTTTTTTTTAATACTCGTATCTCTTTTCTTTGAAGACCCACGGTTTGCCTTACAGACAATATCCCTCCATACGGGTGTATATGTCGATATTGATCCAAGTTACGTGCCGATACCGCTCGAGTTAAAAACGATTAGGCTTTGTGCTAGACAATCGATATCTTTTACGGCTTAACATCAACGATATTAATATGATGTAAAATAAATTTACCATGTTAAAAGTATTTCACATGTTTAATGATAACTGAAACCCCTTTTCTAACTGCTGGATGAATATTAGGTAATTGTTTTCGATTGATTGGATCATTAAACTTCTTTATTTGTTTAGATGGACCATTTAGACTGATTGAGAAATGAAGTTCCGCCTTAGTACATAAAGACCAATTAGAACTTGGTATATAGCACCGGTTTCTTACTCTATTAGCTTTATTAGTTATAACTTTGATTAGGGGTGAGATTTGGGTTAGGTCAACCTACCCAATCCAAATTTCGGGCAAATATAAAAACATCTTTTAAAAATTTGGGTGAGTTTGGACACAAATTTTACAAATTTGAGCTAATTTGGGAAAGCATGGTTGTATGGTCACATATTTATAACTCGAGTAACCCACCCAACCCGAAGAACTGTAGTAGTATAATTACATAAAATTATTTTTATAATTAGTAGTATAATTATTTAAAGTAACTTTAGTTATTATTCCCAAATCTGGTAATGAAAATATAAATTATGTTTATCACATTAAAAACTAAATATGAAAAAAAATATATTGTTGTAAATAATCTTAAGTTATTGAGAAATTTAATAAAATAGAGTAATTTAATCTATGGTTAATTTGATGTTTGACATTCAAGTTTTTGTCTAAAAGTAATATTCGATCTAATATTTGTCCAGCTTACCGATTAGTATCTGAAATTTGTATTGATCCGTGTTGATTCAGTAAGTCATGACATTTGCTTATTAATCATTATTATTTTTAAATAAAAGTAATTACTTAACGACGTTAAGATGGTTGTTAGGTGAGTAATACTTAGTTCTTTGTGTCATTTTAATGAATAAGTAATGATTCTTTGTGCACAAACACGAGTTCTAAGGTTCAAGATCAATATTGAATAATGAAAACCATGTAGTGGAGAAAACATAATTCCTTTAAATCTTCGATGTACTAAAACCTTAATATTATAAAAACGAGAGGATTGAAAATGATTAAAACAAGTAGAAGAAATTTACTAATTCAATTAAATATTTTAAATTTCTGAAGAAAAAAAAGTACTTATTGGATCAAGCTCGTTATTTACCACTGTAAGGTGTCAACACCAAGAGATTCTCGGGCTTAAGCTCGAGGAAACCAAAAGGACATGGGAGAGAAAAAGACGTGCTAGTCCAACACATTTTAACCCACGAAGTCATGTATATAGCATATTGCGTGTTGTGTTATGTTATGCCAGAGGTTTATATATATTGTGTTGTGCCTTACTAGAGGAAGTATTGTGTTGTGTTTGTCGAATGATTAAGTATGAATAGTGTAAGTTGATAGTTCTTGACTTATTAGTGGTTTTAATAGTGTTCGTAAGGTGATTTTGTTTTTCTTCTTGACAACATGTTATTGTTGAAGACGTGTTTCCCTTTATTTTTATCTTCTGTAATGTATATATTACACCTTATTGGTGAGAAGATAATCTAACAACAATTAAGTTTGAACCTTAAGTTTGAGAATTGGTTTTAGAGCTTCCATGGTGATACTAAGTATTTCTTTGTAGAACGACCGCTTCTTTATTTTAATGATCATTATTCTGCTGTTATCTTAAGGTTTTTTTTATTTGTTTTCTTATAAGTCGACAAGTAATAAACTCTTATTAACCGATTATTTTATTTTTTGTTTTGTGATATTGAATATCCTATTTTATATCACTGATATACAGTGATATTTCTTGTTCTAAAATTGAAGTTATTTTATCCTTGATCTACTAAGGACCTGAGTAAAATTTACTACTACTTGATTAGTCGGTATTTCTTGAACCTTTTATGTATGTTTGTTTACCTTTTTTTTCAAATATTAAAAAATACTTGATCTTATAAGTCAGTACTATCTTGATTTTTCCTTTACCGTTACTACTATTTTTCAAATAAGTATTACCATTTGACGTTTATTTCATTATGGCTACCGGTGATGAATCTGGTACTCTTGTTACGTATGTGATGAATACGGTATTTTTCAGGAGTCGATTTCGATTCCCTATGGTGTAAAATTTAATGACAAAATTTTACTTTTTGGTCTCAAATTGTGACTATGTTTATCTCAACTAGAGGAAAAAAGAGATATTTAACTGATTTTACCACACAACCCACTGAAGGAGAACATAAATATGATGTATGGTGTATGAAAGATTCTTTTGTAAAAGGTTGGCTTGTTGGTGCCATGGAACCGGAATCAATGAATGTATTCATTCGTTTACCTACTAGAAAAGATGTTTGGGAAGCAGTGAAATATAAATATTATGAAGGGGTTGATAAATTAATTATTTACGACTTATCTCGAAAGGCTATCGCAACAAAACAAGCAGGTTGACCAGCGACTACATATTTTTCTTCTGATCTTACGGTTATTTGGCAAGAGCTTGATTATCGTAAACCAATTGTAATTGAAATTCGCAAAGCAGGGATTGATGAATTACTGAGTTTATTTATTTCTTATTGGTCTTGATGATTCTTAAGATTATGTCATAGGATAAAAACTTCGTAGTATTTAACTTCATGGACCCGAAATGACTTTATCTATTGTGAGGCGTGAAGAACATTGTCGTAGTACTATGATGAATCAACTTGTCTCCCCTCAACTAGCTATGATGGTAAACAAATTTGGAAACATTTCCTTGCCGCAAAAATCCTCCTCAACAAATATAGGTGGAAAACGTACTTATTGTGGAAATTGTAAACACATTATCGAAAACTTCTTTTAAGAAGAATGGTTATCCTGAGTGGTGGAACACTCGATCAAAAACGGAAAAAGGATAAGGAAAAACAGTTGCTACTCCAATAGTTGATGAACTTCCTTCGATTATATATCATCTCGCTCCCCAAGAGTCAGGTAATACTGGCATAACTCTAATACCTTTTAACTCAAACAAATATCATGGTTGGATTCTTGACTTTGGCGCCACTACTCATATGACATTTGAAGCATCTATCTTGAAAGATGTGTGCACATCTGATTGCTCAACGGTCTATAATGTCAAAGGCGTTCCATATCCGGATACAGGGGATGGGAGAGTTGATTTGAATTCTTCCTTAACCTTAAAACATAATTTTTTGATTCCTTTTCTTTCTAACAATCTTTTATCATCATCACAGGTGACCGTACAATTAAATTGCGTAGTATTAATCTACTTGAATATATGTTTTCTTCTGATTCTCAACAACAAGGAGATAATTGGGCATAGTACTAAGGGATGGGGGTTGTATTACTTGAATATATGTGAAGGGCAGTCTTTATCATCCAAGGGGTTCTCCCATGCATATGAAAATTGAACACAATTATGGAATTACCGCTTGGGTCACGTTTTTTTTGGTTATTTGTAACATTTATTTCAAACTTTATTTTCAACCTGCAAACTTCTGATTTTAATTATGAAACTTGCATTTTAGCAAAGAGTCATTATACTACTTATCTTGATAGTTTTAATAAAAAATCTATTTACTTTAGTTCATTCTGATGTTTGGGGCCCTTGTCGAATTACTAGTAATTCAGGATTTCGTTGGTTTGTTATGTTTGTCGATGATTGCACTCGTATGACCTAGCTTTATTTGATGAAAAATAAAAGTGATGAAGCTGATATTTTCAAATATTTTCATATAATAATTCAAATACAATTTTCCACGACTATGAAGGTCCTTCAATCTGATAATGGTGGAGAATATATTAACAAAACTTTACAAGGTTATTTCTATGATCATGGTTTAATTCATAAGACTACTTTTCTTTATACACCACAAAAAAATGGTGTTGCGGATAGGAAGAACATGCAATTACTTGATATTACTAGAGCTTGTTTAATTGGAGCAAACATGAGGCTACATTTCTGGGAAGAAGCTATCGCTACTGTTATGTATCTTCTTAATCGTATACCTACTAGTGTTTTGAAATTTCAAACACGTTTGGATAAATTATTCGTTTATGACAATTCTTTCTCAGCTTAAACTTCCTCTACGAGTGTTCGGATGTGCCGTTTATGTCCATATACAAAAAAATTTGCGCATCAAGCTTGATCCATGTGTTTTAAAGTGTGTATTCATTGGTTATCATCCGTACCAAAAGGGTTACAAGTCTTATCATCCTTCTACTTGTAAATTTTATGTTAGCATGGATGTTACCTTCTGCGAGCATAAGAACTTTTACTCAACATATCATCCCATTTCTCCTCTTTAGGAAGAGAACAACATTGAATATCCGAATTTGATAGATTTTTTTCTAACTAATAATGAGATACATCTTCCCGTCATAGAAGAAAGTTCGAGTAACCCTCCAGTTCTTACAGATTTGGGCCTGACTACTATGCAACCCGTGAAAATAGTTCAAGAGGTCAAAACTCTTATAGTAGAAGACCCTCCTTCTTTCTTTAACAATAGTACCTACAACCAATTATCCTCCCACTGATGTCCCTGAGGTACGCATAATTTTTTTGATTAATACTGACAATACTTGTAGTTAACTGAGATAAACATGTATCAATTGCCACAACGAAATAACCGTGGGGTGCCACCAAATCTTTTTTCACCCGAACAAATAAAAAAGGTGACATATCCCATTGCAAACTATATATCTACTCATAAATTGTTAGAAGATGACAAAGCATTTGTCAATCAGATGGCAGTAGTTACTATTCCCCAAAACGTACAAAAAGCATTACGTGACCCAAAATGGGTTAATTCCATGAAAATTAAGATTAGTGCATTGGAGGAAAATCATACATGGAAAATAATATAATTATCAGAAGGGAAGAAAGGAGTTTATTGCCGGTGGGTATATGCTATCAAACATAATCTAGATGGCCCTATTGATAGGTACAAAGCAAGATTTGTGGATAAAGGGTTTACCCAGACTTACAGTATTGATTATCAAGAGATGTTTGCTCTTGTTGTAAAAAATCAATTATATTCGAGTATTGTTGTCTTCGACAACAAATTTAGGTTGGCCTCTACAATAAAATGATGCAAAATATGTATTACATGGTGATTTACAAGAAGAATTCTACATGACAATACCTTCAGGTTATAATACTCTGAATGATGGTAACGTGGGTTGTAAGACAAAAAGTATCTTATATGGCTTGAATCAATCTCCTAGAGCTTGGTTTGGTATATTTCATCTATCAATGAAGAAATTTTGGTTTACACAAAGTATGTTGATCATACTTTGTTTCTAAAATGAGTAAGTGACAAGTTAACCGCGCTTATTATCTATATAAATGATATGGTGGTGACAGGAAATAATCCTGAAGAGATGGGTAATATGAAGAGATGTTTGTATTTCTGAGTTTAATATGAAGGATTTGGGTGGACTTAAGTACTTATTGGGTATTGAAGTTATACGATCGTAAAAAGGGAATTTTCTTATCTCAATGAAAATATGTGATTGACTTATTGAAGGAAACCGATGTGCTTGGTTGTGAGCCAATTGGGTCTCATATGGAACAAATGATGATCTTGAAGAGTATTATGATTAAATACCAATTTCCAAGGGACAATACTAGAGGTTAGTTGGGTGTTTGATTTATCGTTCCTATATAATACTTGATTTTTCTCATGTTGTAAGTTGTAGGCATATTTATGCATAATCCGGGTCAACAACACATTGATGGAGTCATAAGGATACTAAGATTTTTAAAGTCCGCGCACCAGAAAGAGGGTTAATGTTTGTAAAATATGAACATCTCGATATATCGGGTTATACTGACTCGGACTGGGGAGGCAAAGGTGATAGGATAAAATTGACATCTGGGTATGTTACTTCGTTGGATGTAACTTAGTAACTTGGAAATCTAAGAAACAATAGGTTGTTTCCTTGTCCACTGCTGAAGCAGAATACATGGCAATGGTGAAAGGCATTTGTGAATTGTTATGGTTTAAAAGGCTTATGGGAAGCTTGGTTTCCCTACTGATGAAAAACCTATGATGTTATTTTGTGACAACCAATCAACAATTAAAATTGCAGAAAATCCGGTACAACATGATCGAATGAAACACGTGAAATTGATAAAAACTTCATCTATGAGAAACCCGAAGAAAACATTATTAAAGTACCATATGTTCGTATGGCATAACAATTGGCATATATTATGACCAATGACATATTGAATAATATATTTAACGATGCATTTATCAAGTTGGGCATATGTGATATATATGCACCATCTTGAGGGAGACTGTTGAATGATTAAGTGTGAATAATTTAAGTTGCTAGTTTTTGACTTATTAGTGGTTGTAATAATGCTTATAAGGTGACTTTTTTTTTCTTCCTGATAACACATTATTGTAGAAGACGTGTTTCCCTTATCTCTTTCTTCTATAATGTATATATCTACACCTTATTGGTGATAAGATAATATAACAATAATTAAGTTTGAACCTTAAGTTTGAGTGTGTTCTGCCTGAAAAATAATAATGATGTGCTATGCCGGCACACTTATTTTATGTTTTCTAGAAAAAATATTTTTCAAATATTTAGATATTATGTGTATTATTGTAAAAATAAGTCAGTATATCGAAAATAAAATGTCAAAATTGGGCTAGAATAAAAACTCTTTTGTGAAATATACATGAAATATGATGCGTTATACCGTGTTGTGTAGATTTTATACATGTTATGACGTGTTTTCTTAGTGTGTCGTGTTGTGTGGCGTGCTTATCCATTCCGCTGATGTGGTGTGTCAATATGCCTATTATTCTGGCACATCATAACACACTAAGCTAACATGTTGTGTCATGTTGTGTCATGTCGTGTCAGATCATGCGTTATGCTCTGATATGCTTGAATTTTAACGTGTTGTGTTGTGTTGTGCCGCAAATATGTTGGCATGACATATTTTACATCTCTAGCTTCTAGTATATCATTTTCCTTTTTTTTCTTCCCCCTTTTATTGTACGCAATTCCTTCTCTTTCATTCATCGATCAGTAACTAACCCTTCAAAATGAAATACCTCGTCCAAAATGTCAAAATTTGATTTAGTTTATGAATTTGTATCAAAGCTTTAACCTTTTTTTCTTCTTGATAACAAATTCTTCACAAAGAAACTAGCGGGTATAACAACCGAACTTTGCATATCTGAACCGGCACAACAACCTAGCGGGTATAGTTTAAAATAAAGACTTTTCACAACCAACCTCTACAAGACCTACTTTTGAACATTCAATTCCTACAAAAAAAAATCAGTCAAAAGTATCATGGCATCTAAAATAAAGTACCTAACCATAAACAAAATAACTCAGTCATACGACTGAAAAACTACCTCAAGACCAAACCCATGAAAATTAAGCTCTTTAGCATCAACTTGGTTTCCATACCTGAAATGTAAGCATGCAAGAATTTAAGAGAACAAAATTCCTAAAATAATCAGAATATGATGTGAATCACCTTACACCATTATAAGGGGATAAGTTTGAAGATGATTTAGGTGAAGCTAGAATGTAGTAAATTGGTAATCCAAAAGAGAATGAGGGTAAAGAAACCTACATTCACATAGACAGACATGTGAGAGTTTCATCGATTATTCCAAACACAAATATGAAGTAAATCCTAGTTACACATTCCAACAATCAGTTTCATATATCTATAAATGACCCCATCTCAAAACCTTAGATCTAAACAAATCGATATCAACAAACACTAAATCAATGTATTCAAATGGTAAAATATACAAACACTAAAATGAACTCGTATAAATCTAAAACGTACTAATAATCAATTAATTCGAGATTTAAAAATGTTTATAAAATTATAAAATAAATCTATTTGAACCAAAATTTTTTATCTCAAATGAAAAGATCAAACAATTAAACCTAAATCTATAAATTAAATCGATGAATCAAATCTTAAAAACTTTTTTGAATTGAACCGGATAAATATGGAATTAAACCTTTATAAATTTTTAGTTTTGGAAAGAGAAAAAATAAAAATGAAATAAAATAAAAATATTTTTACTGATAATTCCTAACATATATGAAGGAGCATTTAAGGTATTATAAAAAGTATCATAAAGAAAGTTTTATTGAGAAGTCCTGAATCTAAAGTTTTAGACATAATAATGATAATTTCTCTAAAGTATGAAGTAGATCATAAATAATCCATTTTATAAGATTTCTTAATGTGAAATCCATATTTTATGAGGTTGGTAATACTTTTCGCAAGATAATATCATAATGCCATTACCACATTTATCTTTATAACAATTAATTTAAGAAACTCTTTTTTTTCTCTAATCCTAAGAACATTATGAAATTAAAAAATATTTTTATAACACAACCCAAAAAAGTAGATGCACCTTGAACTATAACAACTTATAAACGTGCCTCACCAGCAATGTAATCAATCTCGGTCGACATGTTCAAAATTTTTGGCTTCGATCCTTGGCCGAGACGAGTCTCTTAATCTCCGCGAGACGAGACTTGACTGAAAAATTGATCTAGGTGGACGAGATTCCACCGAAATTCGACCGAGATTTCACTGAGACAAGCTTAACATCATAAAAATCACGTCCAACCCAAAACAACTCAATTTAATTTTACTTTTCTTAAATATTGGTATTATTAGTTATATCTACGCAACCTTAACAATATAAATTGTACAAATGCTTGGCATATACATTACGAGTATAAAATTTGAAAATAAATATTCCGAAATTTCACCAAACTTTTTCCTGAGATAAAGTTATCTTAGTGTCTCGGTCTTGGACCATCCAAGATAAAACTGAGACTCGAAATTAACTGCATTGGTCACCCGTTATTGGTGAATCATTTTCCTAATTTGAATCGTTTTCGTGACGAGTCAGTTGAGTTAGTAATCACTGATTCGCAGGATCGGAAATATTTGCTCGCGGATTGGATTAAAGCCCGACATAAGGCAGGAACCATATTTAGGCCCAATACAAACTTAAGGTAAGGTTTTAGCCGAAATTTGCTCCCAAACTAGTATCTTCTTTATCTAACCCTCGAAAATACCAAAACTACCGACTGAAACCCTAATTCGTTTTCTGTGTGTCTCTCTTTTGATTGATTATCCGTCGTCATGGGGATAGATACTATGCAAAGACCAGGTTCAGCAACACAGAAACCACCAAACAAGGTACGTTGGGGTGAATTAGAAGAAGATGATGGAGAAGATCTTGATTTTCTTCTGCCACCACCAGTAGTAACAGGACCAGATGAAAATGGTATTAAGAAAGTTACTGAATATAAGTTTAATGATGATGGTAATAAGGTTAAGATTACAACTACAATTCGGATCCGTAAACTTGCTAAAGCTAGATTAACTAAAAATGCTATTGAACGACGTTCTTGGCCTAAGTTTGGTGATGCTGTTCATGAAGATGTTGGTGCTAGACTTACTATGGTTTCTACTGAAGAGATTATTCTTGAAAGGCCTAGACCTCCTGGTTCGTTTTCTTCCTCTCTTTTTTTTATTTTTCTTGTGTTAGGGTTCTATCATTATTTTTTGTATTATCTACTGAAAAACCCTTATCATTTTTTATTATATCCATCTCGATTATCTTATTTGGTTTGATTAGATTGTAGGTTGTAATATTTATGTGCTAATTGTTAAAATTTGCTTTCATTTTGTTTGAATTTTAGGATCTATCAGTTTGAGTTTTAGGATTTATGTAGATGCAAAGTTTTTCTTTTTAATAAACCGGCAAATGCATAAAAATCAATCGAGCACTAATACAGCTCCCTTATTAAGAGGGGTAAAGACCTTCTCCCTTATTAAGAGGAGTATGATCAGTGGGGTTACATTAAAAGTGGATTACATTAAAAAAATTGAACAGGGGGGGTCTCAGTAACCCCGGGTGTTAATGGAGGATCGAATTTTATCCTCAACATGGGTGAAAAACAAGGGGGCAATGAGGCAACGTGCTGTGCTGTGCTGTGCTGCAAGCTTTATTCAGGGTATCATTCAAGAGCTAGGTCTTTTGGATTTAAACTTTATAGGAATCCCCCAATAACACCCAAGAAGGAAACAAAAACATAAGGGAGAGAATTGGCAGAGTCCTTGTTAATCAAATATGGCATCACAATTTTCCACGTGCTGATGTTTTTCAATTGACTAGGGTTGCTTCTGACCATACTACAATCCTTTTAGATACAAATCATTTTTTACCCAGATTGCATAGACCTTATAGGTTCTCTAGGGGCTGGATGGAACACGAAGATTTTAATATGTTCCTGGCTAATGCATGCTAGGAATGATAATGATATTCTTAAGACTTTACCTTAATTAACTCAAGAGTTGAAACTTCGGAATAAGGTTACTTTCAAGAACATTTTTAAAAACAAATAGGTTATCCTTAAAAAAAATTTGACAATGGAAATAATAAACCAGGACACCTAGTTTCTAGGAAGAGGATTAAAGAACTTGAGTCTGACCTTGAAACTTGGAACAAGATTGAACACATTTACTGGCAGGAATATAGTAGAGATAAATATCTCAAAGGCCATGATAGGAATGCCAGATATTTCCACATAAAAGCTTCTCAAAGGAAAAGTACCAATCAAATTTGTAAATTGAGGTACCATACTGGGCTCTGGATAGAAGATCGAAGTCAGCTTGATATTCTTTTAATGAAACATTTCTTTGTAAATAGCACTTCTGTTGATCCTGATATACATGCTTGTTTTAACAATATCATGCCGGCTGTTCTAACTGATGATGATAATTTCATGTTAACTAAGCTTCCTGATGATGATGAAATTTTCTCTACCTTGAACTCAGTGAACTCTTGGGGGGCTCCTGGTCCGGATGGAGGAAAATATTTTGCTCGCCTGCTGCTCGAGCATTTTGATCAAGCAACATCACAACCAGCCATTTAGCATATGGTTGGTTGTGATAATACTTTCAAAAACATTTGTTAAATAAAAAACTTGCTCTAATTATCTAGGTTGATTAAATGGCGTTCAAATCTTAAAATAGTTGGTTTGTGATGCTGCTAGATCAAAAATGCTCGAGCAGCGCGCGAGCAAAATTATTTTCCCCGGGTGGATATCCCCCTGGATTTTTTCAATCTAATTGGCACATTTTCGGACAAGACATAACTAAACGTTTTCAAAACTTCTTTGAGTCTGGCAAGTTGCCAGCAGATCTGAATAATTCAGATATATCTTTGTTTCCGAAATTCACTAATCCTGTTTTTTAGACCATGTAGTCTTAGTAATGCTTTGTACAAATTAATATCTAAAAGACCTTGGCTTCTAGGCTGAAACTGGTGCTTGATAAGTTTAATGCTTCACAACAATCTGCATATATCCCAAAGAGGCAGATTGTGGATAATATTATTATTGCTCATGAAGTTTTCATAGCATGAAGCAAGAGCAAAACTGGGTAGATGGCTCTCAAACTTTATCTATCAAAAGCTTTTGATAGGATTTAGTGGAGCTTTATTATTTTCATTTTCAAAAGTTTAGGTTTCAGTGACGCATGGTGGGATTTGATCTTTGAATGCATGTCCACAGTTACTCAAGTTCTGTTAAATTTTCCGCAGGACTTAGATTCAAGCCTACGAGGGGTCTCTGCCAGAGACCCCTTGTCCCCTTAGATTCAAGCCTACGAGGTTTCCCAACTGCTCTTGACATTCCTAATTATAATTTTTCTAGGTGGATTTTCTTGGTGTTTGGTTGTGCTTTAGATTTAGATGTTCTTCTGGTCAGGGCAGTGAGAAGATGGATTTAATTTATGTGTTGTAGTCCTATCAATCAGTTTATTTAACTAGGTTAAGATAGTAATATTTGAAAGTTGATTATAAGCACATATCTGAATGGAGCACAACTGTATGGTTGGTTGGGTTTCTTCGACTCCTGATTCCTCTCTGTTATACCATGTTTTTTATTCTTATTAAGCTGACACTTTCAGTAATATATCCCTGTAGCCATCTAGTTAAAAGTGCATTCTGTCCTGAAATTTGATTAAGATTGTGTATGAAACCTGTTGTATGTATCGAGGCGAAAGCACATTCTAACCTATGAATATTTTTTTTACTCAACCTTTGTTATGATTTTGTTTGATATTTAAGTTTTTTTCTGTATCAGACTCACAAATTTCCTATGTAGTACTATCCGTGTAAGGCAAGTTAAGAAATAAAATGCTCACCCTATGTCTAATTTAGAAGAATTTGATTTACGAGGCTGTTGTCGGGCTGGGTTCTTTTTTGGTTTGGAAAAACTGAACGTGTAACCAGGTAACCAGGGATGCAACAACCTAAGACCATCTTTCGGTTTGTTATCAAATTGAGTTCCTTTTCGTTGCTGTATGGCCTTGTTGGGTTTACGCTTTGTAAACCTAGCCAATTGTATGACTAGTTTTGGAGGAATGAGTCTAAAATCTTGACTGGTTAAACTTTTTTTTTTTTGAACTTCCTATATTTGATTAGTTTAATGTGTTTTTCAGTCTTTTCAATGTTATTTCAGTTTCTTTATCTATTACACCCAATATTTTGTTTTATCATATAAACAAAATCATTGTTACTAATATGGTAAGCAATAACACAGGTAGCAAAGAAGACACCAAGGTTTCAGGAGATCCCTTGTCAACTGTTGGAGGTGCTGTGCTTATGGTGTGCAGGACCTGTGGTAAGAAGGGTGATCATTGGACATCCAAGTGTCCTTACAAGGATCTTGCCGTCCCACCTGAGAGTTTCAGTGATAAGCCTCCTACAGCAGATACCGCCGCATCTGGCACTTCCAAGTCAGGCACCTACATCCATCCTGGCCAGAGAGATGGAGCGAAGCAACTCGGATCAGAGATGAGACCAAGGAGGAATGAAGAAAACTCTGTTCGTGTTACCAACCTCTCAGAAGATACTCGTGAGCCTGACTTGCTTGAGCTCTTCCGTACTTTTGGTGCTGTCAGTCGTGTTTATGTGGCTGTAGATCAGAAGACTGGCATGAGCCGAGGATTTGGTTTTGTGAACTTTGTGAACAAAGAAGATGCTGAGAGGGCAATCAACAAGCTCAATGGGTACGGTTATGACAATCTCATCCTCAGAGTCGAATGGGCGACTCCTAGGGCAAATTAGAATTGAAGGAGTCTTTGCTTCATTTTTGAATCTCAAAATCACACCAGAGTTGGGTGGATGTTATAATTTCCTCCTAGTACTATTTTATTTTGTTGTCTGTTATTAAGGAGGCTTTAATACTTGAACAAGAGATAGGTTTGTAATCGCTTTCAGAGTATGATCTATTTGCTGCTTTTAAAACTTGACTCATCCTGCTGCTTTATTTTTTGTACTTAATTTATGTTGACATTGCAAAAAAAATATGGTTATGTGTTAGTTTGAGCCTCATAGATGATACTGATCTTGATCTTGATCTGGAATTACAAAACCTTGCTAACTTAACTAGAACTGCCTGATGAGTTTCCAGATATGTTTCTCAGCTGTTTATTGCTAAATATGTTGAGCAGGATCCTAAATGGAGTTTTGTCCCACCTAAGAATTCTTCTTGATGTTGGAAGTCTTATGAAAGGCAAGGTTAGTCTAAAATGGGCTGTTGGTAATGGTACCAGCATTGATGTGTGGGATGATTCTTGGGTTACAACCATTCCACTACACTGTCTAGTGGATAACATTCCTATGCATCCCAGAAGAATGAGAGTTCCACAGCTAATTAATCTGTCCACTGGGCAATGGGATTTTTCTGCCATAGATAGTGTTTCGCCTGAATCCACCAAGGATCAGATTAGAGCAATTGATATTACTTGTGTTTCTTCTAGGCCTGACTTATTTGGAATAGAGATGCCACTGGGATTCCTTCTGTTAAAAGTGCTTATAGTAACCTGTGTGAAGAAAATTTTCGTGATCTGCTTCCTTCCAACCCAAACTGGCAGAGATTATGGAAACTGCATATTCCCGCACATATTGAACATTTTGTTTGGTTACCTAGTCACAAAAAGGTTTTGGTTCGACCGAATCTGTGTGCTAGAGGTTTACCCATCACGGATACTTGCCTTTTATGTTCTCAAGGAATTGAGACATGTGATCATTTATTCATTCAAATGCAGCTTGGTTCAACATATTTGGGTCTGGGTTAATCTACATTGGGGTCATGCAGTTTCTGGTACTTCTTAGTGCGGATTGGGTATTCCGGAATGCTACTGTTTGTCCTCCTTCTCAACCTGAACTCAGAAATTGTTTTTCTTTTCCTTCTTTGGGAGATTTGGTGGGCTAGAAATGGCTTTGCTTTTTAGTCTAGGAGATTTAATACTACTGCTATCATTCAAACTGCTTTGAGAAAAACTCAGGACTTTGTGGTTGTTCAGCATTCCAGTTCCGTTAAACCTCACCAAAAGACTGTCAGCTACCACCTTCTGGTAATATTAAGCTTAACACAGATGGGGCCTCTAATAGTTATGGTTTTGCAGGACTTGGTGGTTTCTCAGAGATGCTTCAGGCGCATTTCTTGCAGGTTTTTCCAAGTATATCTACCGCAATGGCATATGGCCGAGCTCTGAGCCATCGAAGCTGGTCTTACCATTTGCATGGTGTCTAAACAGGAAGAAAGTTATTGTTGAAAGTGATCACTCAATCGACTATCATAGTTTTGTGTGATACTGACCTTGAGATCTGTCTGATGACATCTTCACCTAGAAACTGCAGTTCATTAAGACAATATTTTCCCCATTCCATCTGTTGCTAGTGCAACCTCAAGTGTTTGCAAAATGGCGCGTACATTCTGTCCCCTATCCTACCCCCTTTCTACACTTGTAAATTTGTAATTCTAATTTTATTAATTAATAAGATATTTGTTCCCAAGAAAATAAAAAAGAAAAAAAAACGGCGTGTGCAGCATTAACTCTGCCACAGAGAGTGCAGATCGGTTCACCAAGTAAGACTGAAGGTTGAGCATTTTTCCCGATAAGAACTTGGTATCTAAGAAAGGGTAAAATAGTCTTTGCAACGGTGTGGCGTAAATACGTGGTGCGTCTCTTTGTCACGACGGCGGACTGTATATCAACTGAGTCAGGGGTCGGGACTTACAAGAATCAGAAACCTACTAAAACACATAAAATAAATAGAATCAGCCAGGAGGAAAACTTGATTCAAAAGTCAGTAAAAACAAAACCAGAACCATACAGTATTAGCCATCACCACCGCTTCTCTCTCTTTCATATTTTTTTTTACAAACCTTTAGGGTTTGTGTTGTGTTGGTCAGTGTATCGATGGCGATGCAAGCAGGAATGGGGTTTTCTAAGATCTTGCTCATAGTTGGGGCAGGTACTGTTTGTTTATTATTCTGATTCATTATCAACTGTTTTATTTTGACTTCATCGGAAGCTAGAATGATTTTAACTATTGTGTTTTGATTTTTAGGATATACTGGTTCAATCGTGCTAGGGAAAGGTCGATTATCTGATATATTGTCTGAGCTACAGGTTTTTATTCTCGTTATCATATAATCAAATTATCAATTTCCATCTATTATTTGTGTCTCGTCATAATTTTTTGGGGCATTCAGTTTGTACTTACTGATATTGAAACATTTGGTTTTTGGTTTGGGAGTATGTGATTGGTTTTGCTGAGTTTTATCCTTCTTAATTTTTTGTGTGGGGTGAAATTTAGAGGGGAATTAGTTTTTAAAAACTTGTTAGCTAATAGCTGGATTTTGTGTATTGTGTGATTATGATAGATGATGTTTTCTGTTTAATCACAGGCGATGATGAAGGGAATGGAAAAGAATGGAGATTCAGCTGTTGATTCTGATGTGGTTGCTCAAGTAAGTACTCAGATTCTTATTTCGGGGTGTTTTTGTTGTTGACCTACACAATGATTTGAAAGGCAAACACTGTTTCATTACTCAATGAGAGGATTCATGAAAGAACAAAATGGATTTTGTTGGTTTTCTGTTGTTTACTATGTCACTTTTTGGTGTAACATTCTGAATCAACAACTATGAGGCTACAGGGATCAACATCCATAAGTTCATCAGTAGTTATTTACTTGTCTTTGTTGGATGAGAAACTGCCGTATAGAAAACATGTGACGGTTAAGGAGCAGCCGCTTCAGACTAATTCTGAGAAGATCATAAAGCAGGCTTGCTCGAACGTATCTGTGCAATAAAGAAAATATGTTGGAAGTTAATAAATTCCACTGAAAGAGAATAGGAAAGATAACCAAATACTTTAAACTACTACAGTCGCGACTTGTTGATACCTAAGCAAGCCAAGTGGCTTTAAAATCCCAGGATCTAGTGAATTCCCAGATATATGAATCATTAAAGATAGAATCAGATTTAGCATTCTGGTATGTGTTCTTCAAGCTTGGTTGATGCTTAGAGGGTGTTGGATATGGAAAGCTGAAACGCTTCTACTTTAATTCTACTTCTCTTGAGAAGTTAAAATTTGAGGAAGCTTGTATAGTTATATAGTTAAAGGAGTTAACAAGTCAGAAAAAAAAAGAAAGAGAGATCTGTGAATACCATATAACAAGTACTTGGGTGGAAATTGCACCTTAGAAGTCATAAGCTTCTATCATCTACTTAATATGGTGCAACGAGAAGCAAAGTGCATCTACTCGTGTAACTAGAAGTATTTTTTGATGGCTTAAAAATCTGGAGAAGCTTGTAGGGTAAACTATCGGGGTTAGAATTTAAATAACATACAACCTTGCACTCCAGGGATAAGCTGGTTCTTTAAAAGTCAGAAGCTTTTTATTACCTAGAATGAAGTACCTATTCTGTTTCTTGTAACTTCTTTTTGGCCGTGTTACTATTCATGCTCTGACGCTTGGTGTAGTAGTATTTAAACCCTTTCTGGCAAAGAACTTTCTTGCTTTGGGAAGGTGTTTTTAACCACAATACTGTTCATGTTTATTCACTCTTTATACCAGTCGAAAGTGTCTTCTGATTTTCTGAATTAGTAATGAATGTTCTTGTAGGTGCGTCGCCTTGCAATGGAGGTCCGACAGATAGCCTCATCACGCGGCCAGATAACTGTTCTTGATGGAGGTTCTTCCCAGCTGGGTATACTTCCTCTTCCACTGGGAATTCTCATGCAAATGTCTCATTTTAATCACTTCTACTTGAAACCAAAAATAGTTGGCAGATATGTTCTTTATCTTCTTACAGTTTCAGCTTTGTCTCATTATCAAATTAAATGTCAACCTGTGCAGCTACTGATTCTAATTATTTTTCATGAGAATGCACTTGCATTAAGTTTGGTCAAATTGCTGGTTGGTATCCTGCATATTTAACCAAGGATGCCCTTTCTATCATTTGACTGCAACGACTTATTCACCTTTCGTCTTTGGACAGGAAATGTGTCATCTCTTGTGGTGCCTCTAGCATCCGCTGGGGCATTGGGCTATGCATACATGTGGTGGAAGGTAGAAAATTCTTGAGTTTTCTGTTCCTTTTATGTTTTTCTCTCACCTTCTGTCTCTTTACTACGTATTGTTTTCTGCTCATTTGCTGCAAATTGGTCGCAATATGAAATGACTAACCTGTTTCTTCCATTTTCGTTTGAAATGTTTAGGGTGTGTCTTTCTCGGATCTCATGTATGTTACCAAGAGTAACATGGCATCTGCTGTTTCAAATTTGACAAAGCATCTTGAGAATGTATCTGAAGCTCTTGCTGTAAGTTTCCATGTTTTCTTAATTCATGCCTATGAACTTCTCTGCCATTCGAGACATAAGCTTGTAATGAAAAAGTGATGTCTCGCTTGATTTCTTTTTGAGAAATCTCATATGTAAAAGTCAGCGAAACTTCTGATATTTGGGTTGAACTTCTCATTGAAATAACTGGCTTTTTTATTCCACGATCTTTACATCTTTAGGTTGTACATTTTATGGTCTGACGTGTTGTGCTGTAAGGTGCTTAAAGTTGCCTTGGATTTGACTCACTAATGCAGCATATCAGTTCGATATATATTTCTGAGTACTTGCTTTTTTTTCATCCAAACGTTATAAATTCTTTTTGTTGTTAGTCTAGGTCATATAAAATAAATTCTCCTGGATTCGCAGATGATTGTTGAAGTTGTATGGTGTAGCTGTGGTTTGCTTTGATGATGGTTGCGTACTTCCATATATGTTTATGATGAAATGCGTCTGTGGTTTCTCATTATTTCAAGCCTTTCTTTTGAACAGAAAACTAAGAAGCATCTGACACAGAGACTACAGAATTTGGATGTTAAGTTGGATGATCAGGCGGAGATGTCAAGATCTATCCGGAATGAGGTAGAGTAACTTCCAAACATCTATAAAGTGTTTATGGTACGGTTTATGACATGACAACGTCTTAAAGAGGTGTCATACACTATCACTTCAGATAAATATGTCGCATGCAAAACGATTGGGGTCTGTGGTTGTAAAAGTCTTGATTTGGCCTTGAACAATTGTCTGTAGGCTGTTAGAATCTGGCTTCCACCTTCTTTTATCGCAACCGCTGATTGTTTTTTATTAAACTGGATGTCAAACAGGTCTCTGAAACTCGTGGGGAGCTCTCCAATATTCACGATTACTTGAGTAAGATAGAAGCAGTTGTTTGGAATATGGTGAGCTTTTACTCTAGAAGATCTGTCAGCTTAAGCGTTATTTTACTGGAAAAATACACCTTGCAGGCTCTTCCAATTTTATTTATATTCCTTCTGTTTGTTCTTTCAGGATGGAAAGATAAATTCTTTGGAGTCAAAGCAGGTAAAGTATTTTTTTCTTACAAGATGGTCAATAGTTCAATAAATATGTGGTTCTCCGCATTTTAACCATCACAAGTATTTGGTGAGGCCATAGAAGAATTATTTTGTGATGCACTTCTGAATTGACCTAGCGGGAAAAAACAAACTTTGTGATGGAAGTTTAAGATGTTTATGCAATTTATTTCATTACTCTGATTGTTATGATGGATACTTCAGATATTGTGAGTCCAAATATGTCCAGTATGATTTAGGTTTGAGTTAAAGTATCCTTCAAAAGTTCTGTAGAAACACAACTAAGAAAGAGAAGTTTATCTGATACCTTTATATAACTCATGGAAGTATCTCTTCCCAATGGATCATAATTAGTTCTCAGACTGCTATTTTAGTGGGCGTCACCTTTCACGTGCTGTTTTGTCCATTTGTTTCTTCTAACTTTTTATCTTTTCAATCCACTAACTATTGACAAAACTGTGACAACAGGAACTCACATGCATGGGTGTACAGTACCTCGTCAGTTTTGTGAATGGAAAGGACCAAGGGGATTTAAAGCGCTTTGCGAAGGTTAGCATTGACGTTTACTTCAGTTTGATCCTTGTTTTTTAATCTGGATGCAGGTGTGTTACCCCAGCTAGGCACTATTTTTTTGTTTAAGCGAATTGATGCATCTTAGTAACCGCCTGTGTTATCTCCATTTAGGGCTTTTTAACCTTAGAAGGTTTGATGTTGACAGTGTAAAACTCGTCGAAAATGACTAACCATTTTGCCACTCTGAGCTGCATGTTTTTTATTTCTTTAAAATGGTCAACTCTCTCATCTTTGTCCTTACTTAATTAACAAAGTTGCTTTTATCATGTTTTTGCAGATATTGCCTAAACCTACTAAGTGTGCTTTCCCTGGATTAGAGGCCCCTAATATGATGGTATTTCTCTCTCTACTGTTTAGCTAGATATACATGCATTTAAATTTGAATGATGATTAAACATACATTACTCAAAGACCCCCAGGTCTTTAAACATATTCTAGAGGTAGTCATCCGACTCATTCCTTCTTTGAGAACAACCTACTATTCAAAAAGATGAGGAAGTTTAGTGCAGAAGAATATGTGGACGGGTGTAAATTACACTAACTTCTCCATGCATCTGCACTGGCATTGCTTGGGACCCTCCTTTAGCTTGAAATTTTGTATTCAAATATAGAGTTTAGTTCCTTATTGATGTTGGATAATCTAGAAGAACTGTTCTTCCCGATACCTCAAGTAATTCCATTATGTAATTTGTCAGTAAAGTAGAGAAATGGCTTTGGCAGTTTTTGGGAGTGGTGGAACCATTTTGAATTTCATTTGAGATGTCTTCTGTCACATACTTGCAGGGGCTTAAGCAACTTACAGATGGCTTGTCTGGAGGTATTGTCGCATCAGGGAACATCAATGCTACACAAAATGACACGCTTGCTAAACACCCAAGATTGGACCGGTTTGTACTGAATATTCTGACCCTACTTTTCTACTTATGGGTGTTTTAAAAATATGTAACTTGGAGAGTAAAAAAAATCCGTTATGGCTGATGAGATTATATTGATGAAAACGAATGCAAGCATGGCAATGGACTTGCTTGGAAATATTGGTAAAAGCTGTACATTTCTCTCATACACTACTTGGACTATTACCATTGCAGGGGGGACGCTACCATTGGATATTGAGTTGCACATGGTCGATTAGAGATGGATGACATTTGGACTTTTTCAAAGATAGATCAACTTTCCGAATAAGTTTATGTAAAGTTTATGTTCAAATATAACAAATCATATCAGTATCATGGTTTTTGTTTTGTGAAATTGATTTTGATAGGAAAAATTGCCGTTGACCTTTTGAATACGGTTGTAAATGGTGAAGGTGGCTCAAACCTCGTGATACCTCGTCTTTTGAACAAATCTATATCCGACTTATTTTTTGACTGTTCAGTATGAACTGTCGCTACTTTTTCTAATCTACCGTAAGAGGGGTTAGTGACTTGCCATTATTGAAAGGATTAACAAAAAGCAGACAAATTGAGATGAAAATATTGGGAGAAGGAGAAATAAATATAGGGAGCACCAAGCACATGAAATTTGATTATGTACAATATATATCAAAAAAGCCCTATCAGTTCAGATTTATTTAATGATGCAGCCCATATAGGGCAGCGACAGAGGTGATGCAATCATATGTGGTCATTTAGTGCATAATCTCAGTGCAGTGGACGAGGCATGCTTTACATACTGTTCCAAAGAGATTGTCCGTTCTGATTATATACTGGGGTGGCACTCTCTCTCTCTTCTCGCAGTTCAGTACTAGGTATATCCTCTGATGGAAGACATCCATATGAGAGATCTGCGATCCTTTGGCAAAGAATCCTGCTGAATTCATCTTCACCTCCTACCTGCTCTTGGTGTTTAGTTACGTCCCCGTCAGTTTCGTCGTTAGCTGTGTAAGAGTTCCTCTCCACAAGTTCTTTGAATACCGATGACCGGAATAAGAGACTTAGGGCAGTAGGTGAAGAGGAAGATGATCTGTTACTGCAAGAACTGACTGAAATTTCTTTCCTCTGAGTTTCTTGATTTCTAGGTGAACCAGAGTCATCTACGGTGAGAGTGTTGGATGAGAATAACGATGAGGATTTGGGGAATGCTTGCGGTTCTGAGTTGGCTTGTTGTTCTTGAGAAGGAACTAGTGCATTAGTCCCTGGTCTCAGCCACCTTATATATGTACTCAAATCGAAATTTGTTACTGCGTTAATCCCTCGATATTCTATTGCTGCGATATCGTATGCATGAGCAGCCTCTTCTTGAGTACCTGTAAATTATCAATTTTGAATCGATCAGCGCCCAAGACAAGTATGAAATTCTTCAAGACGGATTAGCAAACACTAGCATCACGAATACAGTTACTCGTAGTATCATTTGCTTAATTCATGAAACTTACTGTAAGTACCAAGGTAAAGATACTTGTTCCCGAAAACCCTTCCTATTCTTGCTTCCCATCTCCCATTATGATGATGCCTTGCAACACCTCTGTATTTAGACACACCTCTTGAGAAACCACTACTTTTCCTTCTCAAAGATGCTAAGTACTCTTCTTTTGTCACATTTTGCATTATCTGAATCTCTTTCTCATAATCGGTTACCTACCGAAATCATAAACGAAATAAATCACTCTTTTTTCTACCAATAAAAATACTCGGGATCGAGAGATGTTAACAAAAGCAGGATGAGAATTTTCAAGTTACAATACCGGAAAATTAGTGAAAGTCGTCGGACCCCAGTACTTGAGTGCAGCTAAATCGTAAGCTCTTGCTGCACATTCTTCATCATCATAAGCTCCAAGATAAACTGTTTGATGGCAACAACATAGTCGGATAACAATGAACAGCACAAGAAAACAGAAACCATAAGTATGTAAGTAGAAATGAATGGCAACTACAAATACAAAAAAAAAGGTAGAAACTTAGTTATGTACCTTGTTTTCCTTTCTTCTTTTGCGTTACATTCCAGGAGCCTTTATCCCATAGATGAGCTTCAAATCTGCCTGTCCATCTATGTCTGCGTATTAGTGTATATGTTCCAAAGTCAAATGCTTAACCAACTACTAGTTCAGAAAGAGAGAGTTAAAAGTTATAAACTAATACAATGCGATTAAGCATGAACTCATACCTACTAACACCACGAAATCTCGAACTTCTTTTTATTGTTGTAGTTGTACTAGTAGTAGAAGATGGATCAACTTTCTGTTGCTGCTGTTCTTTGGACTCAATGTTGGTACTACTAGTATCACCTACAATGGGTTCTCTTCGTCTTCTCTTAACATTTTTAACAACACGAGTTTCATTATTTTCACTACACAAACGACGTCTTGCACCGGTGTTTACTTCGCGCTTAACCGATGTCATTTCCATATATTCTTGTTCTTCCTAGTTTCTTGTTGAGGTTTTCTTGCTCCAAAATTTACAACAAGATAAATTGGTTGTAAATAACCGATTGTTAATGATAACAAGTAGTCTATGCAATTGGGTGTATTATATATGGAAATTTACAGATAAGACTTTGTTTCTTGGTTGATTTTGTTTTTATGATTACTGATTTTTGTTTCTAATATAAAAACAAACAAGTCGATGATACCGGTACAGTTTTCGGACAAATTTGAATTGTCATTACTTTGTTAGCCTGTCAATGGACAGCATTTTGTATGTATGATGCAACCGTTTGACGGTGAAATGTTTAAATTTTTATTGGTTTATTGGTTGAAGCCTGAAGGTATTTACTTACTATTTAGTTTTAGTTTTTCTTTTTCATCAATGATTTTTCTTTTCCTGATTGCGGGTTTTCACAGATTTAAGTGCATTTAATATAATGAGTATGTAATTCTAAACCGTGAGATTTCACGTTCATTCATGGGCATCGCTATAATGGAAAAACTGAGTGATAGCTTAAGAATGCATGTTAATTATGCAGTTGAATGCGTGATAACACTAGTAAAAACAAAAAAAAAACATATTTCTTATACTTAGGCCTTGTTGTTAGTCTTATTAGGCTGGTAATTTGTTTATTCAGTTACAGCCTATCATTCTCCAAAAAGAAATTCACCACTTTTCTTTTTGGCCATAGGGGTTTCCATTGATGGACGCTCTGGATCGTCTGTTTCCAACCTAACCCTGTTTCTTTTGTTCCACCCACTCAACATCTGATATGTGTCAATTAATTTAAAGATTTTGTATGAGATAAAAAAAGGAAAATAATTATTCATTCCTTAACTATCTCTCCCATCCTAGTATACTCCTTAACAACATCAAAAAAAAATAAAATAGTCAAGGTCTTAAAACTATATGCCACTTAGGATTTAACATCTTTTTCATTAAAAATTGATCTCCAATGCTAGGATAAAGATAATAAGAAAAGATGACATGGCCAAATGAACTAAAGGAAAAAGTCTAGATTAGACCTTCTTTGTGATCTTGGGGTTAAATTCGCATCACCATTTTGTATCTAAATTTAAATATAAACTGGTAAACTTGGAGATGAACTTCAAGTAAAATTGTTTTTATGTGTGTGATTTAAGAATGACCCAAAAAAAAGAAGGTGCTAAGGACAAGTCCTATGCACCCATATAAAATAGGTTAGTTTGTCCAACAAGGTGGCTGGACAAACAGGCCACGCCACTATGGGAGGAGCTCTAAGCGACTAGCTTTTTGTCAAGTGACAAGGACTTGGTAGTTGGAGGTCAAGTGTTTACCGCTGGCGATAAAGACTATGTCGCTCGACATAGTTTTCATCGCCCACGACCGACTCCTAACGCTTATAAATAGCTAGCCTCTCATTCACAATTTCACATTCAGTTCAACCAAAATCCTCTGGAGTAAATTTTAATTTAATATTTTTACTGCAAAAAAATCTTATGTCACAATGGGTTTCTTAAGAAATAAAAGAAACATAAAAGGACAACCATCAGGTGCCCCAAGGAATAGAGTGAATAGGGATCATGATAGAGATGAGGGGTTCCAAAAGTTTAGACAGTTTGCGGACACTGGTGTAGTGGATGGTCATATATTAGAGGTGGGTTTACTAAATTTAGTATCGTATATGAGTGGCTCCCTGGTGCAGTTAAAGAAAGAGTCCCCAGATATCCGTGGTATCGTTTATATTTTTTATCCCTAAGCACCATAGGATAGTTGTTTGTCAAGTATTATTAGAATGTTGGTGGATACTACAAATACGTTATATTTCAAGGATTTCGAATGCGGTAAGTTTGTTTGTTCTCTAATTAATTTTTGCATTTTTATTTTTGATCTTATATATGCAAACTTTAGATTATGCAAACATTAGGTAATGCAAACTTTAGGATTTATAGCCCAAATTTAATTTCAAAACTTCATCCCTCTCGTATACACTCGAGTCTCTTTGAGCCTCTTGAAATTCACTGTCATTGTTGTTTGTAGAAGTTATGCCGTTAGATATTTATATATTTACGGGAATACTATGGAGGGAGATATGTATCTATATGACCAAGGGAAGTGGGAAGGAAAAAATAGATGGAAACAACGCCTTGTATTGTACTGTGATGATGACGAAGAAAATAATGAGCACACAATTATCCACGCTGGTGGAATCAGAGTCTCTAGGTTGAAAGCTTTCTTCAAACGCTATAGACAGAAAGTGGAGGAGGATCCTGAATATGAGAAAGTTGAGCACTTTGTTGAGTTCGAAAGAGTGTTTGTGTTATACGTGCTAGGACAATGTCTTTTTCCAAATGCTAGCTCACTGACACATGTTGGTTTTCTCGAAGCGCTAGCGAATTTAGAGTTAA
>JAJJMC010018612.1:936795-1045504 GCA_023531435.1 Papaver californicum
TATATATATATATATATATATATATATATATATATATATATATATCTGTTATTTATGTGTCAAATTTTTTCTATCTATAGGTTGTGTTTTCTAATCGTAGACGGTGTAGTTTGCAAGAATTTTTTAAAGTGTAGTTTACGACCAGTAAAAATCTCCTAAACCTATCTGATTATAAAACTGGACCACAATAAGTAAAATTAACTTGAATTTCTAACCCATCTATGTATGGCTGGCAATTCATTTTTACCCAGCCGTATATGGGTTAGTTCTTCGCTGACGAAAATAAGGCCTTTCTACGGAAAAGTATTGTGAAACTCAAATACGGCTAGGAAGTTTCATTTTTGACTTAGCCGTTAATGGGTCTTTCACTCTCCTTCTTTTTATTCTTCCCTCTAAGATAAAATCTCTAATTTTAACCCACTAACTATAAATAAAAATAATAAATACAATATAACACTTAATTAGCTAAACTAATTATAACATTAATATAAATTAAGCCACAATATTTTAACCATTATTAAAAATATTTCGATAAGAGGTCATTAAGTTTACTATGAAAAAAACATATTTTGTCTTATATTGCTAGAATTCTTACAACTATCAAAACATATTTCATAAGATATGTATTAATACAGTCAGATTTGTGGTTTGTTTGGTTGGTCCGGTCTATAGTGGTCTAAGCGCTATCGCCAAAAGTTGCCACAAAATTTAGGGCATTTTGTCTTTTTTTATTTCTCTAGTGGTTGCACGATTGTTATTCCGTTGGCCTTCTGAATTTGCAGTACTTAAATATTTCACCTCTACACAGTCTGACTCGACATCCTTTTTGTAAACCCTGCAGTTATTCGTTGTCGCGTTTATATGTGTGGATTTCTTAACATGGGGTTCTTCCATAATGGGAGTTTTACTTTCACGTACAAGTTGCAACTCAGTTTTAGCAATTAGATACTTTTGCATAGCGCTGTTGAACGACTTTGATTCTGCGTTTTTTTGGTTGCTTTCAGATGATCAATTGTATTGTGAGGTTATACAATGTGTCATATTTTTTTCTTTATGATTGTTGGGGGTTCTCCGTCGATACGTCTTAATTCTTTAATGAAGCTCGATTCTAGCCAATTAACAAGTGGTTAATCCGAGATAAAATAAATTTACGAAGAGGTCCTCTTCCAATTGTAGGTGTTCTTTCATACCCGTTGATTGCTAATCCTCATTAGTAGTGCTTGCGGTGGATGCTTTTCTTACTGACATTGGTTCTTTCATGGTCACATCCAACGTTAATGCCTCTACACGGTGGACGAGCCTTGTATTTGTCGGTCCAAACCTGCATTGGTGTTTCTTTATCATGACTCTATCCCCTTGGATCTCCATTGTTTATATTGGCGATGTAATCTATGGAATAAATGAAAAACATTTTCCAGCGAATTAGATTTATAGTTCCATTTTTATGTTGATTTATATTAATATATCAAAATACGAAAAGATCTTGCACTTTAGTTTTCTGAACATAATATAGAAATAAATTTAATTATCATTCATTAATAAATCTTAATTATATTTCACAAGAAAAGGTTTGTATATGACATTCATAAAATTCTATTTATTTATTTTTGTGATCAAACAAGAAGATTTTATCAAAGAATGATAATGTACAAAGGGTCTACCATAGATAGAAAAACAAAACAAAAGAAAAACTACCTCATGAGGAAAATATAATCCCAATTAAGTAAATTTTTTGCAAATTTCACATGTACTCTAATATCATTCACTGCAACGGAAGCTAAAACCAAAGCCTTTTGATGCGACAATTATAATTTTTCCACATAGTTCAAACAACAATTGTAGGAATAAGATATTAAATGATTTTACCATGACTTGAAAGGTGAGACTGATGCCAGCATTGTGTTAAGTCTATCATTGACTTCGGAAATACCATGCCGATCAAAATCTATTGTCATTTCAGATAATATGTTCTTAAGTACATATCCAACGTAAAAGAAGAAAGAAAAAGAAAACCAATTATTTACAAAGGAAGAGTTTATAATTTTGATGAACAATTGATCCCATTATTTATGGTCAAATGGTTGAGTAAGCTTTTAAAACTCTGGGAGATTATGTAAATTTAATTGCAGGCAATTGAGATGATATCCCACTGAAGGTGGATATGTGGTTGGCAAAAGAGGTAAGGATGATCATCCTAACATCCATGCAATGCCTGAATATAAAACTGAAGAAGAACTTGACTTTTTTCCTTTTTTAAACCCTCGAAAACTTGTTACACAGGCCATTCAAGTACAAGTGGCATTCAGTCAACCCTCTGCGAAATAATGAGGTTAATCTCAGATTATGAAGATGAAAACTCGAATAACCATAGATTGATGTTTATGAAGAGATCAAACTTACTGGACAAATCCAGTCAACTCATATTCAACAATTAAATATAGAGACGTGTTTTTTTTAGAAACTCATAACATATATTGCAACCATAAGTTAGTTAGAGAGCCTGATGCTCCTGATAAGATCTATGTTGGGTGATAGGTTGTTAACCAATCAAATATTTTCTACACTTCCTAACGTAATGAGTACAATAGTAAGAAATGATCACTTCCACAGAGAGCAAAGAATTGTTATTTGTTGTAAACTACTTTCGTAACTAAGGGGGGTTTAAGTAAATGCAATTAATATACTAGAAAGTAGAAAACATCATAAGAAGAAATTCAGTTAAAGAATTCGCCATCCACCACTACACATATTATCCAATAAAGCATCAAAATCATCATTAAATTTCTCAAGCTATCATTAATCATAAAGTATCCTCAACCGTGTATACTTCATTACGCCTCATTTAACCATCATGTATTATGACCAAATGAATGAATTCTTTTTAACTAAAACAACCAAATGCAACTGCTAGAATATTTAATTTAGAGAAAGCTTTAAGATTTATTAGACGTGTTAATCAAAAGCATACAAGCACAACCGTAAAATATTTAACATAAGTTCAAGTTTTACTTGTGACTTCCTTGAGAACTCGCACTAACAATGATCATAATTTGCTACTTGTTGCTAGAATTTCTGAAAGAATCGACTAGAAACCATATTTATCCTTAGAAAAGTTATCAAACATATTTATTTTGCAACTATATAGATATGCAAAACAACTCATCATGAATCCTTATGTACAATAGTCATAATTCATTTAACAACAGTAAAATATGAACAACAAACAAGAGAGTTAATAACAAATTAAATCAATGCATTAATAAAACTATATGTTTATGGCTTCATGTGATATCCTCAACCAATAAAAATTTATATACTCATGGGTTTCTCAAAACTCATGAAAAATATACAAAAGTAAAGAAAGAAGAACAAAGTACCACGGTTCTCCTGCCTCTTGAATGGGTATATCCTAATCCGCTCAAGATCCTTTGCTTCTTATGTTCCCAAATGTGTTATGTTGTGTCTAAGATACCATTTATATAAGTTTTTAGAACCTCCTTTTAATCCTCATTCTATTAGAAAACCTAGGTAAAATAGGAAAGTGTTTTTACACAACTCTGTGCATCAAAACGTGCATAATACTAGGGGTGAGCAACGGGTGGAACCCGTGGATTTGGTGTCACTCAAATCCAATCCATCAAAATGGCGGGTGTTACATTTGCATCCGTGTCCAATCCATCACCCGCGGATTTGACACCTATGGATGGACGGATGGGCGGATTGGAGGCGGGTAAATCCACGGATTTCATATTTTTTATTAGAAAAAATAGAAATAGTTAACATGTTAACAAAAAAAAACTAATGTAAGTATTAGATAATTGAAATATATAGAATATATTAAGTTATTACAACATAACAATATGCTAAAATTATAATAATGTCATCCTAACAACCAAAAGTAAAATTTAAAGAGTATATTCGTACTGTTTATTTGCAAATCTGATTCATTGGCACAACTAGGTTAGAATGAAAGCATTAAAAGTTATATGGTACCTGTAAAATACTCATATATCCCTCTGTATTTAATAAATTTTCTATTTACTCTCAAACATAGCGGGTGTGGGTGTCCAATGTATTTCTAGACTTGCACCCACACCCGCACCCGCACCTATTATTTAGTGGATTTTAAAAATGCATCCATGTCTAACCCGTCCATGAACGGGTTGGGTGTCCACCGGCCAAACTGTGGGTGGATTGGGTTGGGTTGGAGGGTTTGGATTCATATGCTCATCCCTACGTAATACACAAGTTAAGGAAAAATACCAGCCAAAGATATATAAGGCCATAACACATTCCTTTTTTTCCTTCATGTGCATGCCCAATTAGGCTCAACAACTAAATCCAAGTTGGTTTTATTATTTTGTTCATAACGTCTTTGTTTTTTATCCTAATAGAGTGATTCTTGGCTCTTTGGAATCATCTTTTCATTCTTTAAAAGATAAAAAATAACTCTTCTTAATTTGGTCGAGTTCCACTTGATTTCCGATTTTTCTTCATTTCTTTGTCCATTTTAGCACTCTTTAACTTCTTTTGGATAATTCAACCTAACTAAGACAAATAAAAGAAAACAAGTGTAATACAAGGTAATTTACAAGAAAAAAACAATTAAATGTATGGATTCAACACTACAAAATATATTAAATTATACACTTATCAAATTCCTTCCCCCACACTTGTCTTTTGCTAGTTCTCGAGTAAACTATGTATACCAAACATAAACTAAAGCCTAACTCATTTCCATAAGAATCACAGTTACACTTACATTTGCAATAAGACTTTAAACCCCTATGTAACCCATGTGGACGATTTATAGTCTCGTGAGGGTTTATAATAGATATACCTATAAAATCTACTCCAATTAATTCTAGATATTCATGAGCGATAAGGATAGACATTAAATAAACGTGGTTAGTTGGCTATTAATTTAGGCGCTTAAACTATAAGAATCATTATCATGCATGACAATCATCACACACAAGTAATTACTCGTGCACGATATTCATATAAGGATGCTCAACTTTACAAAGACAATCATTGAACTTTTTCTTTCACTTGATGGAATTTTTCAATAATTGTGCGCACAGAAATCGCAAATCTATCATCGCTGTAAATACTAAGGGGGTTGGTTTATTAATTGACAAAAAGAATAATAAACAAACAATGAAAAGAAAAGATAATTAAGGAGTCCTTCGCTGTTACCAAGCATTAACTCAATCAATATACTTATCTATCCTTCGTTAAAAACATATCATCACCCCGTAAAATATCAGCTGGCGCAGTGCTATCCCCAAAGCTCATTTTATCACTAGATACATAAGCGCTTGAATACCAGATTTTATCCAACTGAGCCACCAAGAAGTAGGGCATGCAAGGTGTAACCCATCGAATGCTTTAGGGTTTCTGAATTTAGGTTGATCCCAGCATCAGAGCTCTTAGTGCAAGGTCCTGCTTTCTAATGTTGTCATCACATGCAATCGCTCAACAGAATCCCTCTACAAGGTTTCACGCTCTTTACTTTTGTAGCAAGTTATTCAATAGTTACACGGATATTATAACTCTATACTAACATTAGGGTAATCAATAGATTAATTTAGCATGCACTCGAAACAACCTAAGAATCATGTATATACATTACATATGATAAAGACAACCAACGAGATGATTAAAGCTCCAAATAAACTTGTATAACTATTTAAGATTCGCGCTTAAAACATCGAATTCATCCTTAATAACCAAAAGATTAGCTACTCATAATACGAAGAAAAAAAAATATTTTCTCCCTAAAGGGGTAAACCATAGGTTTTGGAATGTGGATTCTAGTATGATATCTATAAGGTGTCTTGTTTGACCCTTATATGTCTCCTTATATAGCCTTCAATACTTGGCACTCGAGTATACTATCTTTCTAGGGTTTAGAATCCCATTGGAGCAAGTTTCCTTGATTTATAAGTCAAAAACATGTCAAAGAAGTGTCTTTCGTCGTGCTAGAATCGACAACTTGAAACCCTACTTTTCCTCCGATTGTTAGAGCTTAAGAACAACTTTCTTTTTGTTCCAAAAATGCCAAGAATCAGCGGTAAAATCCTCATGAGTTGCCAATTCTTGGAGGTCAAAAAATTTTCTCTCTTTTCTGCCAAAAGTGCCCTTAATTGGCGGGTAAAATCCTACAAAGCCATAGATTTTCGATCTGGGTAGCTTGTTCTCTTTTTTCTCGTAACTTCTTCGTCCAACATGGAATGACCTTATTATTTTTGCGCTGGCTTCGTATTTTAGTTCTCTACAAAAAGATGATAAAAACTCCTAGATTTGAATAAGTTCTACCTGGTGATTGATCCTTCTTCATTAGTAGACTTCACTTCCTTGCTCAATTTCGCTCTTTGTAACGCCTTTCTGGATGATTCAACCTAACTAAGACCAACAATATAAAACAAGAGTAATACAAGTAATATGCACGAATTTAGCAAATATAAGCATGGATTTGACCCTAAGAATATGTAATTTATGCACTCATCAATTTCCCTCACACTTATCTTTTGTTATTCCACGAGCAAACTACTTAACTAAATTAACCTAACTCAATTTTATAGGAATCACGGTTATACTTACCATGTGCAACAAACCTTTAAACTCCTAGATGCCCATAGTGGACGAGTTATAGCCTCGTAAGGGTTTATAAAAGATCTATCCACAAAATATACTTTAACTTCTAAGTATTCTAAAGTCTCAAGCATCCAAAAAGCTATGAGGACATAAAGTTTCTCCACCTAATGTCAAGAAATTAGATATTGCAATTTTTTTCAAATATAAATACGCTTAATCAACGAGATAGACTGTGTTTTGTTAAACCAATGCCAGTGATGCCTTCTCCTTATGATGGAAAGCATCCTCGAGAGCAACCAATAAGCATTTCACCTCGACTTCTTTCTCATTGGTTGATCACTCATAAAACGATAGAAATTGGTCGCTCATGTGTACAAGAGTGAATAAAGAAGAAATTACTTACATATGGAAATGTGACGCTTATTTTTAATTTATGATAATCTTAAAAAAAGGAAATCAATTATGTGTGAGGGTGAGAATGCTCACTCATCTTGTCATCTGATTTACATTCAGCACCTCTCCTTCCATAATGTCCAATAGAAACAACTTTGGCTTCGGTTTCAACTTTTGATGATAAAATTTCAAACTTTGTACAACTTTGACAATTTGTACTCTTTTTCTCTAATCAATTATTGTTTTGGAACTTCTTTATGATTTCTTCTTCTCCAGGACCTTGGTTAATGTGTATATATATGTATATATATTTTTATTTTTTCTTTGTTGTAGAATCAATAACTTTGACACATAATTTTTCACAACTTTGGCATTGTTTTGGTCACATAAACTTCAAAAATTCACATCTTCCTCCTTTCTTTCTTTTTTTACTTTAAATATGTAATTTTACTCTTACTTTTGTTGCTTGTAAACCTTAAACGTCTTCAACTTCTTCATAAATTGGATGTTTCTTCACTTATTGATGATGGTGGTATGAGATACAATGTATTAACACTTTATCCTTTTCAAAATGGTGAGAGTGGAGATGAAAGAGTGATTATCCTACTATAAGAACTAGTATTTGAAGAGACTATACAACAAAAAGTTTGCCTTATGAAGAAAAAATTGAGCTGGGGGGTAAATGGTTTGTCGTTGGGATGGAAAAATTACAGTAAGGCACACCGTTTGCTGTATGGGAGGAAAAACTACCATAAGGCAAATAGTTTTCCATATGAGGAAGAAAAAACTACCATAAGGAAAATCGTTTGCCGTTTTCATTTAATTTCTTCATTCGATTGGACAAATAGTCGATTGAGTTTGGAGTGAAAATGGTTTCGGTTTATCCATAGTAGCATCAAATTTGATTAAATTTGACAAAATATTTCATTTTGTTTGAGAGACTCAAAACTATGACCCTTGCTCGTAAAGGGAATATTAGTAAAGATTGTGTCTATTTAAGTTAATATTAGAGACCATGCATAATAATAATATTATGATCTTAAACCATCTTTTTTAAATTTATTTTAATATATTTTAAATATAAGAAATCCATTGGATCCGCGTCCATCTATCCATCTGCATATTCGTGTAATGTTGGATAAATTCGTCATATATTGGATCAAATATGGATGAGGCAAAAACCGGACCAATCAAAACCATGGTCACCCATTCCAATGGCCTAGCATGGACTAACTATCATCTCCAAGCCCATTAAAAGGGCGGTAATATTGTCGCGTGAGGGTTTTAGGATTTAGGACCGACTCCGTTTCCGCCAAATGCTCCCTTTATAAATATTTTTCGAACAAATATATCATTTTCCATTTCTCTCCCGAGAGACAGAAGCTAGAAAAAGAGAGAGAAAGATTCAAATGTTTCTGAGAAATTCGTAGCCATGACGGATGTTCCTCTTTACAATAACATTCTTCTTGGTGGTCGTGGCGGCACAGTAAGAAACCCTAATTTCTTCTTCCATTTTTGATTCTTCTTTTTAATTTTTATTACATTTTATTTGATAACCCTAATTTTGCTTTATGGAACCCTAAAATTGTTATCGAAACCTTAGTTACAGACTTTGGAGTATGTTTTTTTTGCGTCCATTTTTGGTTTTTGGATTTGAATCTTTTTTAGCCTTTATTTTTAGGTTTTTGTTTGTTTCTCCAGGAGGTTAGGGTTAGGATCTGTTGTGTTGCTTATTTTATAACTTTTACCAACTGAAGTTTCTGTATGTTTGGTATTAATGTTTAAGGCACCAAAACATTTTTTTTTAATGGGTAGGCTAGAGTTCAGTTCATCATTAAAATCAGAGATCAACAATTACATATTTCCTTCACTTGTGAAATTGAGTCGGTTCTTAGAATTAGGTTTGCATAGTTTTTTGTTTTTTATTTTTTCTAAATTTGAATTTTATATTTTAAAGTTACATGTTCTGATCTGGAGGTATCCATTTTTTGATTGTCTGTCCTGTCTTTCTTTTTTCCTCCTTAAAATCAAGAGAGAGGAAAATACTCAAGTCTTCTGAAGATCAAATGGTTGTGTTCCAAGTTCTAAGAGTTCTGATTTGGTGTTTACCTCCAATATATTAGCTGTTATGTGGTCTTAAAGATCTAGGATAACTTTGTGTTTTGAAAGTTTCAGTTTCAGATTCTAATTCTGTTAGCTCAGTTTGTTTTTGACTTTTGTGTTGCTAAAAAGCATTATGTTCGATTATATACCTGGGAATAATCTCCATTTCAGTGCCCATGTATAATGTTCATGGAAAGGTTAATATTTACATCTATCTGTGTTGGGAACTGCAGAACTCTGGGCAGCTGAGGGTTCATTCAGGGGGTATTGCATGGAAGAAGCAGGGCGGGGGAAAAGTGGTTGAAGTCGACAAAGTTGATGTTGTTGGTGTAACATGGATGAAAATTCCTAGGACATATCAGCTTGGTATTCGAACCAAGGATGGTGTGTTCTACAAGTTCACAGGTTTCCGTGATCAGGTGATATTCACCTCTCTCTCTTATTAGACCCCCCTTTCCCTGTTTCTTTGATAAGATGTGTGATTAGTAGGAAAACTATTATGGAAATGTGTTGCATGGTACACCGTAAGATGAACCAACGACAATTTGCTTAAGCTCATGTAAATATATATTAGGGTAGCATTCTCGAAGAGTAATTATTTTTTGAAGCTTTAAAACTCAGAGGTGTACTTATGGTTAAGGAATTTGAACCAGATAATTAGTGTTGTGGGTAATACTTAAGAAGTTCATTCTGTACAAAAGTTTCATCATGGAAAGTTTACAATGTAATGATTCTGGATTTTCCTTCGATATCAGTTTGTTACTTACTCAATCAATATAATTATGTTCTTCCCTTTATTAACCTTTCTGGAGTAAATCTTATAAGCTACTAGGAGTCTTGTGCCAAGGTTCTTTTTGACCAATTCGTGGAGCAAAATATTTCTGTTTGTTTTTGATTTGTTTTGGGTAAGTTTTTCGTTTATGTAGGATGTAAGTAGCTTGACAACATATATTCAAACCAATATCGGAGTAACAGCAGTGGAAAAGCAGCTTTCTGTAAGTGGAAGGAATTGGGGAGAAGTTGATCTAAATGGTATGTAATCTTTTGTTCCTGTTAACATTGTTCTTTTCAGTCTCATACTCGTTTATCATTTCCGTGCCAATGTGTTTTTCCATAGGTCTTTCATAAAATGGGATTTATGCATTTCAGTATTTGTAGCATATTGTTTATAACTTCTCTCGATCTTATAGATATTAGCGTCTGCATTTCTTATTGGAGTAAGTAAACCAACTATTATGTGTCATCATTGGGGCTGTGTGCCATTTTGTTTATCAACATTAGCATTTTTCTGATTGCATACTGGAGTGTCTTCATTTTATTCATGTTTTTCGAAATTAACTTAATTGATGTCTTTGTACTTGTTCTGTGCAGGGAATATGCTAACTTTCGTGGTAGGTTCGAAGCATTGTTTTGAAGTATCGTTAGCAGATGTCTCACAAACACAGATGCAAGGAAAAAATGACGTTGGCTTGGAATTTCATGTGGATGACACCACTGGTGCTAATGAGGTAATATACTCCTTCTGAAAAATTAGCTGGTTGAAGCGGTAGTATATCTATTGATGATGATTAACTATTTTTTATTTGAGTCTTGTAGCTTTCTGTTTTCTACCTTCAGTTTAATACTTGGATTGTTCAGTGTTGGCTGAATGTTGAGATTGGTTTTTTGTTATTTTTGGTTATCTCTTGTAAATTTTGCTAGCCATGACTAATATTGGTCCTGAAGCAGTAGTATATCTGCTGTTGATGATTAGTCATTTCTTAATCGAGTCCTGTAGCTTTCTGTTTTCTACCTAACGTTTAATACTTGATTGTTCAGTATCGGCTGAATGTTGAGTTTATTGGTTATCTCTTGTAAACTTTGGATCCTAATTGTATTTAGATTGTGTTTCATTAAGTTTTGTTACTCAATCGCTTTGTGAGAGCAATCTCCTCGAGTGATTTCTTAACTCTGCCCATCTTCATTAGCTTTGGAAGGGATATAAATGTAATTTATTAGTTCTGGAAGGGATACAAGATGTTATGTTCAAATGGTACTTTTAAGTTTTGGAGTAGATATTGGCTATGTGTTCAACTTTCAATGGCACAGTAAATGTGAGTCCACATTAAAATAGGAATGTTACTTGTACATGCTACTTTACGGCATGATATTTTGTAGAATGTTTCTAAGGATGTTAGATGAATTCAAAATAAGTTTTGAACTCAAGTAGTTTCCCGAGATCTTTAATGTGTCTCCATCTTTGGTGGAGACTCATACGACACGTCTTTTTTCTTTTTCGTGTTCTATAAGGGAATTGAAGTGTCTTGTAGAGTTGGACTAGTAGTGCAAATTTGTCATCCTGCCAAATAGATTTTGCACGGATTGACCCTGTGCCTGTGGTGGTTCCTTATTGACTTAACTTGCATCGTTCTCTTTGAAGCTTAGGTCGTTTGAGCTTTGAAACACCAAATCTATGCTAGGTGAATGTCTATTTGGTTGCTTTCGGAGCTGTTTTTAGGTGTTTTTGGAGCTGTCTCCTAGGTGCTCACAGGAAACAGCTTGAAAAAACTCTATGCTTGATAAAAAAACAAGCTGTTTGTTTACAAGAGACCTTTGCATGCATATGCCATATTGCTTAGTTTTCTTGTTTTTTGTTTTCACAAGGGTCAAGCCTACCTCAAATCGAGTCAGTAAAAAATCATGGCTATGTTATGATATAATTTCTTTGACTTCATGTTACTGACTCTTGTTCGTGTAATTTATAGAAAGATTCGTTGGTTGAAATGAGTTTTCACATACCTAATTCCAACACACAATATGTTGGTGATGAAAATCGTCCTTCGGCACAGGTGAGTGGCCCTCTGATATGGTTAAAAATGTGTAGGTGGACATTTGATTGTGCTTCTTTATATGTTAACTAGTTCTTTACCGCAAGGTTTTCCGTGACAAAATCATGTCAATGGCGGATGTTGGCCCATCCGGCGAAGAAGCTGTTGTCACATTTGAGGGGATTGCCATCCTTACTCCTAGGTATATCTACTAAATATTGATGCCGACTTCTTTTCTGCTTCAGTCTTCTTTTAAATAGCTGCAAATGTACTGCTTTCTATAGGTAATCTAACAGCTGTATATGCATTGTTCAGGGGTAGATACAGTGTTGAACTGCACACATCATTTTTACGGCTCCAGGGACAGGCCAATGATTTTAAAATTCAGTATAGCAGTGTTATGCGCTTGTTTCTGTTACCCAAGGTTTGTCTAGTTTTAGAAATCAGTACGAGTAACTACTTCCATTTTTTTATTATTCTTTTGATTTTCTCTTCTTAGATGCTGTTTTGTTTTCATATTTGAGAATAAATCTTGAACATTTTTGCTGTTTGCAGTCCAATCAACCACATACTTTCGTTGTTGTTACTCTAGACCCGCCAATCCGAAAAGGGCAAACCTTGTACCCGCATATCGTCTTGCAGGTATTTTTTTTTATCTTAGGATGTGCAAGTTGCTGTCGGCAATAGTTTTTGGCTAATGGTGCTTTTGTCTATCGTCTGTTACAGTTTGAAACAGAATTTGTGGTTGAAAGTACCTTGTCACTAAGTGAGGATGTGTTGAATACCAAGTATAAGGGCAAGTTAGAACCATCATACAAGGTACATAGTTACTGTCGTACTCATTTGTTGAGATCTAGCCTTTAGTTATTACTGAATTGCAATAATTATAACACATGGTTCTATATGCCTCTACAAGCTTGTTCTGAGCTGTCTCGTACTCACATTGAAATCAGTTGTTTGACTTCATATTTAAGAACTAATCAGGGGCTTATTCATGAAGTTTTCACTACCATCTTGCGTGGTTTATGTGGTGCCAAAATTACTAGGCCAGGAAAGTTCCGTAGTTGTCAAGATGGATATGCGGTGAAGTCTTCTTTGAAAGCTGAAGACGGTGTATTGTATCCTCTAGAGAAGGGTTTCTTCTTTTTACCTAAACCTCCTACCCTCATTCTCCACGATGAGGTATAATCCCCTCAGCATTTGGTATAAAATATCACCCTGCAATCATTGATTTTTATGACCAGTATTCTCTTGATTTACGAGTGATTTCATCTGCTTGCTAGATTGAGTTTGTGGAGTTTGAGAGGCATGCTGCTGCAGGCACAAATATGCACTATTTTGATCTTCTTGTCAAATTAAAAAGCGAGCAAGAACATCTCTTTCGGAATATTCAAAGAAATGAATATCATAATCTTTTTGACTTCATTAGGTGGGTCACGTTACACTGCCTAATTGAATGACAAGTAACAGAAGTTATCTAATCTGATTATTTTGTTTGTGTTTATGCAGTGGCAAGGGTTTGAAAATCATGAACCTTGGGGATGGCCCAACTGCAAAAATGGGTGAACCTGAAGTGCCTGATGACACTCTTGATCCACATCTTGAGCGGATTAAAAATGCTGTTGAAGAGAGTGATGAAGAGGTATTGTAAATTAACTAGATTAAATATTCAATGCATTGCATTGTTGAATTTTGCGAAAAGATCTTAGGAAAAGGAATATCTTAACATGTTAAGAAACAGGGAGTAAGATGAAGTCTTATGATTTGAGTATTTGACAAAGCCTATAGTTTGACATTCATTAGATATTTGATAAATTCATATACTTGCATGTAAGTTGAATAAGTGATTAAATAGAACATAGATAAGGTATTAATTGAATATGATACGGTGACTTAACTTGAATTCAGGTTCATGTTATGCTTTGGGCTGCCTTTTCCTTTCTATTAGTTCACTCTAGGAAAAAAAAAGAGTATGTGTGGAGATTGTGTTTTAAATAAGCTGCTCAAGTAATGAAGAGAACATGCTGCCACTGGAGCGATAGTTTCTTTTACGTTGAATTAAAGAAGAGGCTAGAATATTATGCTCGTTACTTTCCTCGCTCAGAGATGAACTTATAGTACAACTACGCTGTAATGAAAATGGTTTGCATGAGCCGCTCATTGTTAAGAGACATCAGGCTGTTATTGGAGTATTTGTTTCTTGTTATGTTGGATTTAGAAGAGAGTTTAGAGTAGGATTTAGAGCATTAATACTCATGGTTAATACTTAGGTAGGGAAAACATATAAATTTCGGATAAACCTGCAAGAAAATGGTTCACGAGCATACTTTTTGTTTAACTGAAACTGCTACTATTCACTCCCTAGTTCCTTTATCTGGATAAGAAAGAGAGGCTATTATAGTTTTGCATATTTAACATTCATGCTACGGTTAAGGAGTAAAAGAAAGATAATTCGAGTTCGGTCTCGATCATGACCTAGTTATTTGCAGTTGGGGGCAATTCCTTTCTTTTGTGTTCTGTTGGAAAGAGGCATATCTCTTAGAAAGGATAGTGAATTTCTTATGACACAGAGACCCGGAGGCATATATTTTTACTGACACATGGGAGACATGCAGCTTGTTACATGCATCAGCCATTGAATTCAATTTGGTATTTTTTGTACGTATAGTTTATGTTTAGCCCCTAAAGTATAGCTTTTATATGTTCTATATCAATAGTATATTTTTATGCAAGTTACAGAAATGCATGTGCCCTCGTTGTCGGTGTTTTTTAGAACCTGGCAATAATATTTTTAATCTTTTGTATACTTCCTATATATGGACTCATTAGGCTCGTGCAGCAGTGAACTCACAAGCCATTACTGTTATTTCAATAACAGTATGTCGACTCTGGTGGCCATAGTTGTTTTATTGAATATATTAGATTTCTCGACTTCTCAATGTTAAGTTTCTTAATAGTTTTGTCTTGTATGTTTTATTTTCTGAACCCTGTTTCTATTTTATAAATTTTGTGGTGACAACTTTTTAGGATGAGGATTATGACGGTAAAGGTGCTGAAGAGGATGGTGGCTCTCCTACTGATGACTCAGGAGGGGAGGATTCTGATGCAAGTTTAAGTGGAGCAGAGAAAGAGGTAAAGGATTTTTAGTTTCTCCATTAACTATTTAGTAAAACAAATATTGGGTAGGCAGTGTATATTCTGAACTGTAGGGTATTTAATGAAATCTTACTGTTTTGCCGTTACAGAAGCCCACAAAGAAGGAATCTAAGAAAGAAGCTTCTACATCCAAGCCAGCGCCAGTAAGTAAGAGGAAACCAAAAGATGGAGATGAAGATGGTGGAAAAAAGAAGAAACCCAAGAAAAAGAAGGATCCGAACGCACCGAAGAAGGCTATGTCTGGTTTCATGTTTTTCTCACAAACTGAAAGAGAAGTAAGTTTATTGTTTAAGTTAACAAATTGTGGCTTGCTTCAGTTGAACTCAAACTTTCCACAGATCTCATGTCATGCCTGTGGTGTTATATGAGTTGTTAGCTTATAACTTAGATGGTGTTATTTGCTTGTAACGGAGTTGGGTATTCATCATTTGTTGTTCATTTTCCTCTTTCACTAGGTTCATATTATTTGACTCACTGTACTATCATGTTAGATTTATTAGTTGCCAAATTATTATACTACGAACAGTGCCACATTGACGTTTTTTTCCATCTCATATCTGTTTGTTAATGCAGAACATAAAGAAAAGTAATCCTGGAATATCATTTACTGATACGGCGAAGGCACTTGGAGAACAGTGGAAGAAAATGACAGGTACGATGCGTTCGAATGATCATTTATATCTATATCTGTAGATTAGAATGGCTAAAATATTGACCTCGAAAAATCAGATAACTGAGTTGTGCCCTGCTTCATAGTTTTTACTCCGTTTTTCTTCTTTACTACCTGAAAATGAACAGCCGAGGAGAAAGAACCATATGAAGCAAAGGCTAAGGTTGATCAGAAACGTTACAAGGATGCCATGGCTGGGTATAAGGGTGATGCTCTGACAACAGCAATTATTGATTCAGGGAATGAATCAAGTGAGTGAGTTTCTTTCACTAGTTCAATCCAAGATCAGGGAAAACAGTCGGGTAGATATTAGGCCAGTTCCATTTTTAGTTCAGTGTCTTCGAGTATATGGGCTTGTATTTTTGTTCTCAGCCCGGGTAGCCAGTTGGATATTTTATTTTCAGCGGAGGCTTTCTGCTCTATATAAATGTTCAAATTTTAAGATTTTTTTGTACTTAGTACTAATCAAGAACCAAAAAATTGCATGTTATACTTTGTTATTATCCTATCTAGGGCGAGGGATATGGGGTGTCCTAGGGTTGGTGGGATGGGTTAAGTTACTAAGTTACTCTTAACAAATTAAAAAATCTAACTTAATCTGATCTATTTCCAATTCTTAAACAAAATCAAAAACAACATTTGGTTCTGTATAGGTTTTTAATGATTAATTTAATTTGAACCTAACTTTTTTTTCTTTTTTGATTCAAAATTCCTTTTTAACTTTTTTGTGTTTGCAGTTTCAAAATAGAGATTTGCCTGAAAAATTGCTACCAACTCTAGGGGTGGTTTCTCTCTCACTCTCTATGAAACTACCAACTAGCCCCAGTAGTAGAGTTCTAGCCGTTTTAAGACCGTTTAATCATCGATAAATCAAACCTTGACTGGAATCTGACTGAATATCATCTATTTTTTTTTTTGAACGGTAAATCTCAATTGACATGTGAAATAGATCAATACCCAGTTACTAAGACTCGATTTCTCCAAGTCACAGAAAATACCAAGATGATTTGTTTCTACATACCTAAATTTTCCTGAGATTGAAATCTCATAGTTACTAAGACCTCTGTAATACTATAATCAAAAGATCTAAGACTCGGATACTTAAAGAGGATCAAGATCTGCTTTTTGTCCGGTGAATTTCACAAAGACACTAAGACTAAAAGACCTAGCTACGGCTGATTTACAAGTTACAAAGACAGACCAAAAATTTCAAGTTTTTGAAGACACATAGACACAAATTCACAAAGATACAAAGACTCAAAGACATCAAAACTCAATTTGTTCCAAAGCTCATTTGAATAGGAAAAATCTTCTCATGAACTAGTCATTTTTTCAACAATCTAATCTCTGCCCCTTTGCTTTATTACTTTAATTCTCTTCTAATTTTTGAAATTCCATTTAATTTGTTTAATTCCTTAATTTTTTCTTCTGTTTTGATTGCCTCATCTTCGATTCTCTATTCAATTTTCCAGTATCTGGATTTTCCCCTTCTCGTCTTTTCTGAGATTTTTTTTGAAAAAGCTATGTCTTTTATTAAGTTCTTCAGAGGTCGTTTATCATCTATCTCAAGACTAAAACATACTTGTTGGATCTCAGGTACCTTTTGCTACAACTGGAAAAAAGGAAACTATTGCGAACAGTAGGGAATCAAGGAAATATTGGAACCTTACATATGACCAATCCAAAGAAGGAGATAGTCAATGCTGATTCTATAGCCATAAAAGATGTGGAAATGTCAGAAGCTTTTACACCTAAAAAGTTCATAAAGGTAATAGCATCAAGTAGAACCATCCACACAGAAGCAGAAGAGGTAAGTATAAAATTAAAACCTATTGCTAAAAATGAAATCCATTATTTCTGCTCCTTCTACATCTCTAGTTATCATAAAAACATAGAGCATGGAAACACAATAGGAACACACTGTGGGAATTATAGCTGTATTGTGCTTGTTAAATTCTGCTACCCTGTGATCTCTTATTCTTGGCAGTTTATAAGTATGATAGCCTGAAACTGCCAAGGCTTAGGAAAACTAGATACTAGAAATAGTCTCCTTGATATCCTAAACAAAGAAAACCCTGACATTCTATTCTTATAGAAACTAAACAACAGAATCAAGAAATACACATCATTTTAAAACAAGCAACTATCACCTTGTGCCACCAAGAGGAACTGCTGGTGGTCTGTGCCTAATTTGGAAGAGTAATGTGGATATTCAGATAAATAATTTTGCACATAGTCATATAAATACTACAGTTACAAACCACTTAAATGATAGTAGTTGGATTCTGACCTGTTTCTATGGTAGCCCATATAGACAACTGAAATTGAACTCTTGGAAAATCATAAAAAGAATGGCAAAAAGTATGGATAAACCTTGGGTAACTATTGGAGATCTAAATGTAGTCCTATATGAGGAGGAAAAGAGTAGTAGATTTCCGTTTAAGAAAAATGAGACAAACAAATTCAATAATCTTATAAACAAATGTGAACTTATTGATTTAGGATTTACATATTACACTTACACATGGAACAATCATAGAACTGATAACAACAACATAGAGGAAAGACTTGATAGGGCCTTGGTTAGCTCCAAATGGAACATAAAATTCCCTAACTCAAGTGTAAATCATTTAGGTCCCCTGACTCCTGATCATGTCACGATAAGGTTAAACACCTATAAGCATTGGAATGATGGTGCTAAGCCCTTTAAATACTTTGGGGAATGGATAAAACATGATGAATGCAAACCTATACAAGATAGCTGGAATTCTCATATCCAGGGTTCTCCAAGCTATAAAGTTAATAGGAAACTTGCTACTGTAAAGCAAATATTATAACTATAGAACAAAAATAGTTTTGGAGATATCCAAAACAACATAGAGAACATAAAGAGAGATCTTGAAAAAACAAATAAAAGAAGAAACTATCCAAACAAGTCAACAGAAATCATTAAACTTAGAAAAGACCTTGCAAATTAGTATACAGTAAAAGAAAATTTATGGAAGGACAAAAGTAGAGACCAGAACATTGCATTAGGTGACAAAAACACGAGATATTTCTATAACAAGGCTAAAAAGAGATTTAGAAGAAATATGATAGAAACCCTAAGAAATGACAACAATGATTGGCTGAATACCAGAAAGGATATCTCAGATTGTATAACAGACCACTTCCACAAAATTGCTACAACTATGAACCCTAAAATAGACCAAAATATGATAAATTTAATACCTACATGTATTAACCAAGTAGACAATGAAATACTTTGTAGTACACCTACAAAAACTGAAATAAAGAAAACTCTATTTTCCATGGATAAAGATAAAAGGCCAGGTCCTGATGGGTTTCCACCTAATTTCTTCCAACAAAATTGGGAAACCATCGGACCCGACTTAATCAAAATGGTTCAAACTTTCTTCACAATTGAAAATATTTCGAAAAAAATGAAAGCTTCATTCATTTCTCTTATCCCCAAAACCTTAAATCCAACAACCCCAGAAGAGTTCAGACCTATTGCTTTAGCAAATACTACATACAAAATAATCTCTAAACTGATGGAAGGTAGATTAAAAGGCCTTTTGGGGAAAATAATTTCTCCATAAAAATCTGCCTTCGTTCCTGGAAGGAAGATTTCAAAAAACATTATTGTAGCCCACGAGATAATTCATAAGATGAAAAATTCAAAATCAAAAAGGGGATTCATGGGCTTAAAAATGGATATGTCCAAAGCATTTGACAGAGTCGAATGGAGCTTTCTAATTCAAATAATGAAAAAACTTGGTTTCAACCAAAAATGGTGCAACTTAGTTCACCAATGCATCTCAACAACTTCTCTTGCAGTTCTGATCAATGGGTCCCCCACAAAATTCTTCAAACCTACCAGAGGATTGAGACATGGAGACCCGATTTCCCCCTACTTATTCTTATTTTGCATAGAGGATCTATCTAGGAAAATCACACAAGATGAAAACTCAGGGTTGATAAAAGGAATTAAAATTGTTCATAGGCTCCGTCTGTTAGTCATTGATCGTTTCAGAAAAGTGGTAAAATGTGTTCGTTCGCTTCGACTTGTGAAGATTCGTTTTAGACCTAATTATGAATCAAACTAGAAAATAAGTAAAAGATTTTAATAATATTGGGAAGAACTGGAACTCAGGATTCCACCAAAATCACTTCTGAATGATTTCTACAATAATTCTTTAACAATCATAACTCTTTTATTGACTCCGTTTCTTTGCCAAAAGTAGATTTCTAAAACATTAACTGTAAATCACAAACATGACACATAAAAATATCTTAAGTCCCAACATACACCATCAAACAAAATCACAACTAATTAAGAAAAATCATAATTCAATTAAAAATCAATGCAAAAGTCATTAAGAATCAAAACAATAACCATTCATTCATGAAATATGGCTTCCTCTATTGTTCCAGTGGTTGGGTTTAGCTCCTCATGATGTACACACTATCAAAACAATTATTCATGGCTCAAAAGTGTGTAAAAAGAAAAAAAAATAACACAGATGGTTCGCAATGGTGTAATGGTGTTACAAACCATTGTTCTCACTATTACAAAAGAAAAGTGCTTTCAGCTGAAGATAAACATTGCTGATGCTAAGATATCCGTTGTGGATGGGTTGAAAAAACCGTTGTAGCTGAAGATAAAAGTTGCAAAGCTGAAGATAAACGTTGCAAAACGGTTGAAGAAACCGTTGCCTTTTCTCTGTTCTTCGTGTTCTTCAGCAGCAGCAACAGAGAACTTTCCTGGAATGATTTTTCTTCTTTTGTTTAGCTTCCTGAGCTTGACCCAACCTCTCTCAATCTTTTCTGAACTTGATACAACCTTTTTGTATAAAACAGAACCCTCAAATCTCGAGGGAATCTCTGTTTTCTTTCGATTGAAGCTTCAGGGTTTTTACCCCTATGATTTTTCTCTCGATCTCCACCCATTATTTTTCTTTTCTCTGTTGGGTTTATATAGGTCTAGTAAACCCTAATAGGCTTTCCTCAACTGATAAGGAACCAAAATCTCATCCAAATCAAACACAAATTCTTGATTATCCGAAACAGGGGAGGAAACTCTTTTCCGGTCGAAGATGGAATTTCCAGGCGTGATTTACGACATAAAACACTCTGATTGAAGTGTCTGAGTCTTTGTTGAACTTCTTAAACGTGTTATCATGATTCAGTTGCGTTAAAACTCCACATAAATTGAATTCAACTAAATCCAGTTCACGTGCAATATTGTTCCCGCCATTTTTCTCTTTTTGAACCAAAAAAGGAGAGGTGCCCCTATCCAGAAGTGGGGTGCCTTTATCAACCATCATGGGTGCCTTTCTTAATTTATGGGTGCCTTTATCACTTTTTTCTGGGTGCTTGTAGTAATTTTTCTCGGGTGTTTTTATCACTTTTTGAGCCGATTTTTTTCCACAAATATTTTTTTTCCAAAAATTATAAACACATAAAATCACACAATAAGTACCAATCGAGCATTAACAACATAGATAATTGAGGACAAATAAGACACAAAAAATGTGTCTATCAGTCATTTACTATTCGCAGATGATTGACTTCTGTTATGTAAGGTAAATGAAAAATCTTGTCATAATCTTGTAAAACTTTTTAAAGACTTTGGTTCTGCTTCAGGATAACTGATTAACCTATCTAAATCAGGGGTCTTCTTCAACCCATACTGTAACTAGTCTCAGATATAAAGTGAAACAAATACTAGGAGTAACTGCTATTCCCTTAAATGATAAATATTTTGGGTCTCCACTATTTACTAATAGACCAAAGATTGCTTGTTTTGAGCATTTAATGGAAAAAATGACCAATAAAATGCTTACTTGGAAAGGGTCTCAACTAAATACAATAGGAAAAACTGTAATGATAAAAAATGTAACAACTTCTTTATATGTGTACCAAATGAATTGTTTCAAGATCGCTGTAAAAATTTATAACAATATTACAAAAATCCATAGAGATTATTGGCGGGAAAAGAATGAAAAAAGTTGAAATAAAGAGGAAAAAAAGGGGTTTATCTTAAGAACTGGAACTCGATTTTTAAAGATATGGAAGAGGGAGGATTAGGAATAAAAGACATTTTTTTTCACTTAGCAATGAAAGCTAAGATGATATGGAGGCTAAAACAGTACCATAACTCTCTTTGTGCTTCCATTTTAAAGGCAAAATACTAGCCAGATTGTGATGGTTTACACATAAATAATGAACCTAAGAGGAATGATAGCTGGATTTGGGAAGATCTGTTAACTGGTATAAACCAAATATAAAGATATTGTTTATGGGAGATAGGAAATGGTAAAAATGTGGATATCTGGGATGACTTTTGGATCCCATATACAACACCACCGTTGATTAAACCACAAACTCATACATATGACATTACTAAAGTCTGCCATTTGATTACTAAGCAAAATTCCTGGGATTTAAATAAACTAACAAAATGCTTTGATGCTCAGACAATAGGGAAGATAAAAAAGATAAACATTCATGGTGTGGAGGATTCTACTCACTGGTCTTTAAACAACAAATTCTCAGTGAAGTATTTGTACAAAAAGATCAAATCTAATGGGATTAGAAACCAAAACTGGAGTAAGATCTGGAGACTCCATCAGTCAAGAATTTCATTTGGAAAGCTGCTCATGCCATATTGCCCACTAATATGAGAATGACAACTATCCTTCCACAGATAAAAACCATTTTCAATCTTTATAATGAAGGGCAAGAAACCCTAACTCACCTCTTTCTAGAATGCAATTTTGCAATACAAGAACCATTTTAATTTTGATAAGCAATTTGTTACTAATGACAGTACAAACTTCCATGAGTAGCTGACCGATTGTTTTGATAATCAAGATAGAGACAGATATCAAGTTAAATGCAAAGTTTTATGTAGTGTTATTATTCAAAACAATCAAGATAGAGACAGATATCAAGTTAAATGCAAAGTTTTATGTAGTGTTATTATTTGGTTCATATGGAAGGCAAGGTGCAACACCACTTTTAGAAAGGAAAATCAAAACACTATAACTACGACAGATAATATAGCCAAATACATCAATAACTATATAATAGTAAATAAACCAGGTTATAATATAATGCATTAATGAATATAATATGAGAGTGACTACTCAGTAAACAAGGGATACGACAACAATCATAACTATGAAAATGAAGATAGTCTTAACAATGATTGACTCAACAGCAAAAGTATGAATTGGGTTAACTCTTACTGACTATGCAGGTACAATAAGAGAAACCAGAGGACTAAATGCAGATTGTACAACTTGTGATCAACTAGAAAAGGTGGGGGATGATGCGGCTTTCAAATGGGTAACAGAATGGAGTGGTCACACCATCTCGTTTAGGAGCGATTCCAAACCTACTCTATTGCTGCTAATAGGAATGTACTCAACAACAAGGGAACATAAATACCGGATAAGTGTTGATTTTGGAAACAAAACTAAGTTTAGGATAAATTTTATAGGCCAAAAAATTTCTCTTAATAATCCGCATTAATGTAATATGGACTGCAAAGCTTTTAGTTTTCTATAACAAGTATGCAATCCAATATAATTGGAAAGATACTAAACTAGGAGCTTTATTAACCTATTTGAACATTCAAACTTGGAATGAAGATGTAATTATTCACCGAAACTCTCCTTACGGAGAATATGGTCCCTTATTATCAATGATACGAGGTCTTCCTCTTTTTTTTTAAAAAAAAAAAACTTGAAAAACTACTAGCCGAATTCTTGTTCTTCGTAAAACTCAATCTATTCCGTAGGAGTAATAGAAATAGATTCCGAATTACTATAAAATGACCTTAGTTTATTTTGTTGTATCAGATGCAATTTTTCTGTGTGTTCCAAATCAAGTGGACATTTGTGTAGGATCACAACTATTTGGGGACCAGACAAGACCCTATCAGTTGTTACTTGATCATTACTTTTGTTTTTATCATGTCAATCTCCCCGTTTAGTGCTATTTACTGTGCAGTTGGTATGGTCGGTAACCTTAAATACCCCTACCCCTTTAGGAGTGTGGTCCTGGCTAATTTTACCTATGGTGTTGACTAACCGCTTCAAAAGCTTTGTGACCGTGAGTATCACATAACCCCTAAAAACAAAGCAGACAACAACAATAATTCAATCCAAAACCATTAGTTCAGAACAGGTCATATTGGCACAAAAGTAGTGCTCAATGCCTACTGGCTAGTTGATTGTAGGGTGTTGCACAGTCAGAATTTTAGTAAGTTCGTATGAAATTTTGTCCATACGAATTTTATATTTCTAAGTCTTTGGACAGGAATTTATCGCACTTGGTGTTATAAATGAATGATGTTTAAGCTGTAGCTCGATAATGATATGCTAATCCATTATCACCTTGTTATTTTCTTTTTGCTTTATGCAGTCTACTATTTATTTACTCCAAACAAATCAAAAGTGACCTAACAAATCATGAATAGTATGCTAAAACATGATAACTTTTGTTAGATTTTTCTATATAAAATAAAGAAAACTACATGCTTTAATTGACTTACTAGTACCTAAACCACCAAAAATGGAGTCGATCAACAGTGTCCAAGAACTGTAAGTTGTCTTTAGAGAATGGGTTTCTCTGTAAGAGATGTTAGTAGCAGAAAGAAGGAGTATTTACTTAACAAAAGACTGTCTGAATTGAAGAAAGTTTTGAATGCTTTGAAACACAAACAAAAATCTGATCTTAGACTCCAACAACAAGGACAAATAGAGGAGGTACTTTTCTTTCACTAGTGATTTAGTTTTGTTCTTAATTTTTATGATTATGTTTATTAAATTAGATTAATTGTGGCAAAAATTGAAAATTTTGAATTAACTTTTGATTTAGGGGAAGAAGAAGAAGAAAAAAGGAAAACAAGAAGAGGCGGAAGAAACATGGACATCAATATTAGACATCAACTTAGAAGAAGAAGATCCTTACAAAGAGTTAGAGGTTATAATACAGAAGACGGAACAGCCGATATTCAAGTTACCTTCATCGCTCAAAATGGGAAATGTGAAAGCTTATGAGCCACAAGTGGTATCAATAGGTCCATACCATCATGGTAAACCTCACTTAAACCCTATGGAAGTTCACAAGAAAAGAGCCCTGGTTCACTTTGTCAAGAGATCCTATGTTCCACTCGCAACCTATGTCTGTGAACTACTGAAAGTTGTGGATGAACTTAAGCTGTCCTATGCCCAATTGGACCATGAATGGATTCGTGATGACAATAAATTCATTGAGCTCATGATTGTCGATGGATGTTTCCTTTTAGAATTCTTGGCTGTTGGAACTAAGGTTTCTATTGATGATTACGCTCGTAGTGATCCAATGTTTAGCTTTCATGGAAAGACTGTCAACTATGACTCTGCAATCAAAGACTTACTGACGGTGGAAAACCAACTACCTTATCTTGTTCTTACTACGTTGTTGTCCGTGGCACGCCCAAAGGAGGTGAGCTAGAGGCATTTTACTTCATCTATATAAATTGTAGACATTTCCGTCGTATAGAACAGCTAAATGATTCCTTAAATGTGTTTACTTCCTTTTGTACTTATAAATGCAGGATGCGCATGAGATTATATCTCACATGATGTTGTGCCACAACGAAGGTCCTCGGCGTCATATTCTAGATCGTTATGCTGAGAGGGTACTTGAGGCACCGGATTTGGAGATAGGAATGAAATTACCTACTGGGTACTCAGCATCCGAGCTTTATTACCAATTTGGAATCCGATTCAAAAAGGTTAGTGGTTACAAGAGTATCAGGTTTGACTACAAACAAGCAATCCTCCTCCTTCCGCCGATCATGATTCACGACGACCACCAAAACCCATTTCTTAACATGAGAGCATTCGAGGTGTGGGTGAGCAAGGATTTGAAATTTCATTCCTTCATTTACCTAATCAAAACTCTTGTCAAGTCGGTTAAAGATGTTATGCTGCTTCGATACCAAGGGATCATAGTTGGTCCGTTAGACCAAGAGGCTGTTCTTAAGTCGATTCAAGTCTTCACCAAAGACATAGGCATGTTCAACGTGGATTCTGAACCTATTGTAGCTCTTGAAAATATGAACGACTATTGCAAACAAAGAAGAGTTATGGTTTGTAGAATGTACAGAATTTGGGCTGCAAATCTTTACGAAAATTACTTTAGCAATCCATGGACTATTATCTCTTTAGTTGCAGCAGCTATTCTCATGGCACTCACCGTAACTCAGACCTACTACACAATCATTTCCTACAAGGCCAACAAGTAAAAACTGTTGAGAAGGGTATGCGCTCTAGTTTTACCTGTTCCCAGTGTATGGATAATACCGAGTATCGATATTGAAAACTTAGTAGTGACTTTTCAGAAGTTCATTAGTTGCTCTCCCCAACATAACATAATCTATTTTAGGATACAAAAACTTAGTGCATGTACTTGTATGAAGATTTTGTGATGTTAACATATATAACTGTGAATAACGAAAATCGTTACATCGACCCAATTGCAGTATCTTCTAATTAAGAGTGTTGGTCTTGAATCTTGATGTATGTATATTGTGTGAAACATGATCAGCAATTCACCAAACTATTAACATGAAATTCAGAATATTCTAGGTTGAAGCAATGTACATGCGCAGCTTGACTGCGAATGTGAGTGGTGCTGATATTATTCGAAGTTTTTTTTCTACTTAAAGTTAGATGATTCTAGGAGAACTAATAAATTAGCTTCATTCTTCCTCAAAAAAAAATTCCTATAACCGGCTTCATGGACCATGCTCTTCTTTTCTTTCGTCGTCATCTTTTTTTTTGATCAATTAAAAGGAAATTCATTAAAGAGAGAAGGTATTTAAGAGGGGTACCTCAACCCAATGAATATAAAAATAAAGAAAGAATCGAAGAGAGAAAAAGACCCAAGACTACGGGGGGCGAAAAATAGAATCCCATAAGGCTATTATCATATTTGCCGTTAGACCTAACATTCTTATATTAGCTTCGGCCCAAAAGGACGCTTGAAGTTTAACGTTTCTAATAAGGCTTCCCAACGGTTTCTTTTTGTTATGGAAGAGCCTTGCGTTTCGTTCTTTCCATATGCACCACCAAATTGAGACCCGGACGTTTCTCCAAATTCTATTGAGTCTTTCGTCTCCCCAATTATAATTCCAAGACTTAACATTTAGAGTTATATTAGAAGTATAATTCCAACGTTCCCTACAACCTTCTACAAAGTACTCCCATATCCGTCGAATCCTCCAGCACTCATAGAATAAGTGTGCGCTAGTCTCATCGTCTTCTTCACAAAAGCAATATATAGTAGAAACTTCCATTCCCCTTCTTATAAGATTATCCTTTGTCATTATCCTATCATGAGTGAGGAGCCAAATAAAGAAGTTGATTTTGCAAGGGTAGTCCCGGCTCCAAACAATCTCGGAAGAGTAATTTGGTTCGTTTTGCTCTTGTTCTTTCCTATTACCTTATTTAACCGTATAGTGGCCGTGCACATTTCCAACCCAAAATCGGATATCCTCAATACCTTCTTGAATGCGGAAAGAGGTGAGAAGATTGAAAATGGTTGAAACTTCACTAGAAATGGGAGTAGAGTACCTTCTTCGAGACATAAACTTCCACCGAATACTATCGCCTACCACTTCATACAAACTAGCCACCACAACTTCCTTGGTCCTTGAGGCTTCATAAGCCATTGGAAATAAGTCGCATAACCTCCCTTCGCCAAGCCAAACGTCTTCCCAAAATCTAGTTTCCTTTCCTTCGCCAACTTTGTATCTAATCCCTTTTTTGAAATCATCAAGCTCTTTGTATATATTAAACCAAAGACTACCTCCTTTGCATCCTTTTGGTTGGAGAGTTTCCCAACCGGTGTGAGTTTCACCGAATTTTACCACTATGATCTTCCTCCATAATGCATTTTTCTCTACTCCAAAACGCCACCACCAGTTTTTAAGCAAAGCCGAGTTCATTTGCTTAGTTCTTCTTATGCCAAGGCCCCCTTTTATCTTCGGTTTTGCCACCAAATTCCATTCCACATTGTGAATTCTTTTATTATTTTCATCATCATCCCACAAAAAATTCCTCACAACCTTATTTAGCTTCTTAGTAATTGAACAAGGGGCAAGAAAAAGAGAGAGATAATAAATATGTAAGCTCGTTAGGACACTCTTAATGAGGGCTAACTTTCCTCCTCTTACTATCGTTTTTCCGTTCCAAGAGGTAATTCTTTTGGCACAAGCTTCAAGGATTTTTTCCCACTTTTGGGAGCCCCCTACTTTATCCCCCAATGGAAGACCAAGGTAGATACTAGGGAAGTTTGCATATTTGCACCCCAACATGTTTGCATAGTTTTCGGCTCCCTCTTCAACCGCAATTCCATATAAACTACTCTTGGAGAAGTTAATTTTCAATCCCGAAGTAAGTTCAAAACAAAGATGAATATAACGAAGGGCGTCGACTTGTTCATCCTTGGCCTCTAGGAAGATAATAGTATCATCGGCAAATTGCAAATGATTTATTTTTGTTACCCTCTCCTTAACCAAAAATCCCGAGATTTGATCGAGTTCTTGTGCTTTTCTCAACATACAACTTAAAACTTCGCCAACAATTGTGAAGAGAAATGGAGAGAGCGGGTCTCCTTGCCGCAAACCCTTTCGCTACCAAAATAGCCGTAAGGAGAACCATTTACGAGAACCGAGAACTTTGAGAAGGTTAAACAATTTCTAATCCAAGCTCTCCAAACGCTTCCAAACCCCATTTTGAAGAGGACTTCATTTAAGAATTTCCAATTTACATGATCAAAAGCCTTCTCAAAATCAAGCTTGCAAACCAACCCCGGAGAGTTTTTTCTAAGTCTAGAATCAACGCATTCGTTTGCAATTAACACTCCATCAAGAATTTGTCTTCCCTTAATAAAACTAGATTGAGAAGGAGATATTAGAGAAGGAAGAAAAACCTTTAAACGCCCCGCTAAGACCTTTGAAACAATCTTGTACACACTCCTAATGAGACTAATTGGTCGGAAATCTTTTACTTCTACCACACCCGACTTCTTGGGAATGAGAGCAATAAAGTTGTCTTTTAAAGAAGAATGGAGAACATTGTGGCTATGGAATTCCTTGAAAATCTTCATCAAATCTTTTTTGAGGAATTCCCAACAAACAATGAAGAACTTCATGGGATAGCCATCCGGCCCTGGAGCACGGTCACTTCCCAACCCTTTAATGACATTCTCCACTTCCTCTTCATTAAAGGATCTCTCCAACCAAATACAAGCATTTGCATCGATGAGCTTTAGGCTTATATTTTTGATCCTCGGGCGATTGTTTGAGGTTTCCTTGAAAGCCGCTTCAAAGTGATTTGCGATTCCCAATTTAATTGCTTCTTTATTTCTGGTCCAAGTCCCATTAATTTTAAGGTTGTTGATGTTGTTTCGAGCTCGATGACCCTTTACCACACGATGAAAAAAATTAGTGTTTCGATCCCCGTCTCTAAGATATCTAATTCTTGATTTTTGTCTCAACATAGTGCTTTGCCGATGATGAGCCACCTTGAAATTCACTTTTGCCGTCACAAGCAAGTCTTCTTCTTCTATGGAAAGACCCCTATTATCCTCAAGATCCTCTAATTCTTGTAACTTGGTAAGAGCCGTGTCTAAGGCCCTATCGATACACCCAAATACTTCTTTATTCCATACTCGCAACTTTTCCTTAAGAGCGTTAAGTTTCTTTGCAAAGCAATCGCCGACCGAACCTACAAAAGAGAAAGATTCCCACCAATCCTTCATTAAAGGAATGAGATTAGTTCCCTCAAGCCAAGCTAATTGAAACCGGAAAGGGCGAGCGCCCCAATCCGATTCCAACGAACATAGCTCGATAGGGTAGTGATCCAAAAAAGGTCTTGCGAGTCTCTTGAGAGCAAGATTTGGAAAAAGATCCTCCCAATCTGAAAAGAATAGAAAACGATCTAACTTGCTTTTTTTATTGGGCGGTCTACCCCAAGTGTACTTTGAGCCGGATAAGGGAAGTTCCACAAGATCAAGATCGATACAAAGATCGTTGAAGAGCCTCATTGAATTTGAAACTCTACTACAACCTCTTCGCTCCTCTATGAATCTAATCTCGTTGAAGTCACCACAAAAGCATATATGAAACCTAATCCAATAACCATGAAGAGTAGCTAGCTCCAAACGAAAGCTTTTCTTTTCTCTCGTATTGCAAGGTCCATAAACACCGACTAGCACCTATCGAGAATTATTTTCTAAGCTCCGACATTGAATACTTAAGGAAAAAGTGCCTTCAAGAGAGTTTTCTACTTCAATCATATCCGGGTTCCATACCAACAAAATTCCTCCCGATCTTCCAAGAGAGGGAATTGCCATCCAATTACACGGAGATGGCCCCCAATATTGCCGCACAATAACATCCGTACAAACACTAAGATTCGTTTCTTCAATTATGAGAATAGAAGGCTTCCATCTTTTCACAAGAATTTTTAATTTGGAGCGCTTGTCCGGGGCTCCAAGGCCGTTAGCATTCCAAGAAATGATCTTAAACATCAAAAACTAAAACGAAATATCCCACAAACAAAAACAAAAAGAAAACAATACCACAAGCGCTATCCCCTATGTCCAAATCGTCTTTAAAAGCATGTGCGTGTGAAAGAATGGACTTTGATACAAAATCAATTTCTTTGTTAGAGAATTCAATCCCCGAATAGCTACCGTTTTTTTGAGTTTAACGAAGAGAATCTTGAGTTTCTCGTGAATTCCATTTGCCAACTCCAAAGTGTCATCTAGAGTGTGTCGAGGAATATCGGTTGCTTGCCTGGAATTGGAGGCACTCCCCATGAATCTCTTTAATCTTTTGCTTGAGACCTCAGAATTAGAAGAGATAAACAAAACTTGGCTAGAGTGGGCTTTGTTGGAAAATTTATATTTTAGCTTTTTCTTTAGGCTCCTCAACGAGGAGTTGTTCATTGAGGCCGAATGGAAATATGACTTCCAATAGAAAAAGAGGAAGTATCTTGAGTGAAATTTGGTATCAGGGGTTTTGAACTTTGGAGGGAGTGTTGAGGAATGGTAGAAAATGGAATTGGTATCAGGAGTTTTTTGATTTTTGAGGGTTGAATAGAAAGAATAGGTGAAATATAATTAGGGACTGCCAGGCCTGGAACCGTGGCCCGGGCTAGTGAATCAACAACGACCAGGCCTAGTGAATCAGAAGCGGCCATGCCTGGTGGAGTGGCGCCCTCCAAACCCACTAAAGATAGACTAGGAGCATTATCCTTCTTTCCCAAAAAAACAAACCCAGGTCCATCCGAATGACCCACAATAATTTGCTCTTGAAAATTTCGTTGGGCTAAATCCAAAACAGGATTTGAAATAAAGCACTGTTGTACCTCTATACCAGGTGACGCATTGAGATTGGGCATGGTGGACAGTACTTCACCCTTTGACCCGCTGCCAACTAATCGAGTGTTGTCTTCCAATACGTCTTTGCCGCGCGTTCTATTGTCTTCTTCTTCTCCGATTGAAAAACCTGATTTTCGGCGCCACACTTTCCTGGGAGTTAGCTTCGGTCGATCCTTTTCAGTGAAGATTGGCTGAAACCCCGTATTCCAGGGGTAGATAACGATTGTTATTTCTCCTAGTGTCCAGCTTTTGATTCTCCTAATCCTGTAGAATTCATCAAAAATGTTGATGATAAACATAGCTCTATTACAGTCTATTGTTTGCAGCTCAAATCCCAAAGACCAATCAAGTTTCTGCATCATCCAAGAACCCACCCCTTTCCAGGAGCAATCTGAGGAGCTTACCTATGCAATCATTGTTCTTTTCTATATAGAGTGTTGATCATGAATCCGAGGTTTGGCCTGTTGATATCGCTCCTTCTGGTTATCAGGGTTATGTTTCTTTCCTCTACTTGGATCTAATCCCATTAAATCTTTTTGGAGATTGCTGACTCTCCACCAACCTTCTCCCTTGTTTCCGGTCGGGAAGAAAAATGTTGATGGGAAGTGACTGTTATGAGCTACTTTCAGGCAGATGAACTCCCCAAACTCATTTGTTTTTTTTATTGTAGCAACAAGAAAATAATTCTAAGATAATGATATTTGATTGCAAGTTCAACACGCGCTGCGCCGCGCCTATTTGTGTTCGAGTTTGGGATTATTCACACAATAAAACATAATAAAATTGAACTAAGCACTTGCCTGATCTCAATGGAACCATTTGCTTATAGCTTATTTGGATACCACTTAAAAAGTTATTTTTCAACTTCTAGAAGTAAAAAAGTTAGAAGTTAGTTTTTGAAGACAATATTAGAATGATTTCCAGAAATAAAAAAATTAACTTTTTATAAAACAATTTTTTTTTTTACTTCTAACTTCTGAGATTGATTTTTGGTATCCAAACAGCCTATTAGTAATGTTAACCGGTGCTTCAGTGTTTCGAGTTTGTCTTTCAACATTCCCATATCTAGCTGATAAAAGCTTGTATTCCCACATAATATAGTCATAGACGTCGTATCTAGTTTTCATTGAATAGTTTTACATAACCCATATAAGCTAGTTCGTCATAAATTTTGTGATTCTGTTATTTGGAGATTTAAGAACCTCCCCTAAGTAGAGAGCATCTTGGGAAGAGTGTATTTATAGAGGAAAATTGGATAATTAGTTTTTAAAATTAATAAGTAAAATTATATTATGAAGCGTGTACGGATACGGGGATCCGTTATATTTAATAAAATAAAGATACGAGGCAGTGCAATAACCATATTTATTGAAGTATTAATCAATTTTAGCATCGTGTAATATTTCTAAATAAGAAATAATTTAACTTAAGACAAAACAACGAATTGGAGTGGAACTGTAGTAAAAACAGAGGAAGTTATGGTGAAATTATAGAATTATCGAAAGAAATTGAGAAGTAATTTAAACTATTTTGAGTAAAATTGAAGAAACTGGGTTTTTTTTTGAGTTGAAGCGATTGCACCAAATTGAAAGACTATTATTGAAAGTTGATACTTCGGTTGTAATAAATTAAAAGTAAGTTGGAATTTTTTTGATGAAATTTCGATCGAGTTTGATGTGATAATGATAAAATTAAAAAAGAGACAAAGCGGATCACATTATGCATGTAAGCCACTGTATAAAAGGGTCTGAAAACCCAAATTGGACGAACTAGAGATGAATTGTAGTAATATTTGAGGAAATTGTGGTGAAATTATAAGATTATTAAAAATGAGAATAAATTTAATCGAGTTTGAGTAAAATTAAAAACCCATATTTTTTTTTTGAGTTAAAGCGACTCCAACTCCGCCTGTGTAGTTTATCTGCACAACATGTCCCAAGCCACGATAAAGGATGAGGTTTCGTGATTGGTGTAGTGACCCAACTGTAAAAAACAGAGCCATTCCCTATAAAAATATGGTTGTGATAGGCCTGACGAGCCAACGGTAGATCAAAAGAGGGTGAGAGCAGTACCAAGATGGATAACCGCTTGGAAAGTCCTCGTGTTTCCTTTCTAGGCCTATCCTAACTTGTTTGAGACTAAACGTTTGGAAGAAGAAGACATGAAGCGACTGCACCAAATGGAAAGATTATTATCGAAACTTGATACTTCAAATATAATAAACTAAAAGTAAGTTGGAAAATTTGATAAAAATGCGATTGAATTTGATGTAATTGTTATGAAATTGAAAACAAAATTGAAATAAAGTAGAAAAAACGTTAGCGACATTATATATATCTAAGTTACCATATAGAAAAATCTTCTTTCGGTCACCCAAATAAAAAATATATTTTTATTTCTTTTGTTATTGTTGCTCTCAAGTTTTTAGACTTCTTACTTTCAAGAATTAAAATCTTTATATCTAAAAATAAATATGATTAGATTAGTTACTTAATAAATACTACCTCCGACCCATAAAAAAATATTAATTTTACTTTTGCCTAAAATTAAGAGAAATTGAAAAAGTGAAAATATCATCTTAAGGCGGAAGGATTATATATTTTAATGATAACGGAAACGAGATATTGTTAGTTTACAACAATTATTAAATTGTATCTATAAACATATCAAAAAATTAAGGAAAGTATTCCTAAGGTATTTGAAAAGGTATCCTAGTCTTTTTGTAATGATGAAAAATAAATAAAGTATCTGATACGTATCTCAGGTCTCCCATTCGATATACATGTATAAAGCTAAACACATTATTCTGTTTTTGATGAAAGATACATTATATATACACACATATAAGATAATTATAGGATAAAAATGACTTTCCTGAAGACAAAATTAGATATTAAATTAAAGTGTAGTCTTCCGGGAATAAACCCTTTAGAAAGATATCATACAAGCGTATTCTGGCTTCCTTGGCTGAAACGTTGGGTGCAATTACATTAGGAGTTCCTTTTTCTTTTTTGATAGGTCAAGAGGAAATTCATTGAAAAAGAGGAGGTACTTAGGGGGTACCTCAACCCAATGAACACTAACAAAAACTAACTAAGAGGAACAAAGAAAGAAAGAGGAAAAACATGAAAATAAAAATAGAAGACACACATCAATGGGGCCGAAATAGTGAGTCCCAAAGAGCTATAACCATATTGGCGGTTAGACCTAGCATTTTTGTGTTCGATTCGGCCCAAAAGAAAGCTTGAATTTTAACGCTTCAATTATACTTTCCAATCTTTTTCTTTTGTTTGCGAAAACTCTTGCATTGCGCTCCCTCCAAATACTCCACCAAATAACAACCGGGATGTTGTTCCAAATTTGACTAAGGCGATCGTCACCCCAATTGAGCTTCCAAGAATTTACGTTTATGGATACATTGGAGTTATAACTCCAATTATTTCTCGACCCTTCACTAAAGTAATCCCAAATCCTTCGGATCCTCCAACAATCATAAAAAAGATGCTCACTTGTCTCGTCAATTTCGCCACAAAAGCAACAAAGGCTAGAAACCTCCATGCCCCTCCTTATGAGCTTGTCTTTTGTCATTACCCTATCACGAGCAAGGAGCCAAAGAAAAAAGTTGATTTTGCATGGGTAATTCCGGCTCCACACAACATCTATAGTGAAAGTTTACGTTGCTTGTTCCTCTCCGACCTTCATGCCATCTTTAATCGTATATTGACCATTGATATTTCCGTCCCAAACACGAGTATCCGAAACTCCTTCTTGAAAAGAGAAAGAAGATAGAATAATTGAAATGCTTGAGACTTCATTTGAGATGGTTTGAGAATACCTTTGTCTAGCCATAAATTTCCAAACTATCTCGCCGTCAACTACATCGAACATGCGTGCTACCACGAGCTCCTTGGTCCTTGAGGCTTGATAAGCCAAAGGAAACATATCACATAGTTTTTTATCCCTTATCCAAACATCTTCCCAAAATATAGTTTCCTCACCCGCGCCAACCTTGAATTTGATATGTTTATTGAAATCTTCTAACTCTTTATAGATGTTATACCAAAGGCTACCTCCTTTTGAACCTTTAGGTTGGAGAGTTTCCCAACCGTTTGATGTTTCACCAAATTTTTCAACTATAATATTCCTCCACAAAACATCTTTCTCTAAGCCAAACCGCCACCATCATTTTTTTAACAAAACCGATTTCACTAATTTCGATCTTCTAATACCAAGACCTCCTTTTTCTTTTGATTTTGATACCGTAGTCCGACCAACATTGTGAATTGTTTTTGTGTTATGATCATCGTCCCATAAAAAGTTCCTCACCACCTTATCCTTTTCCTTAGTTATGGCGCAAGGAGCAAGAAAAAGAGAAAAGTAGTAAATTGGTAAACTACCTAGAATGCTTTTGGCAAGAATTGACTTACCCGCTTTTGATATCGCTTTTTCGTTCCAACGAGCAATCCTTTTTGCACAAATATCGAGCGTTTTTTCCCATTTTTGAGATCCTCCTACTTTGCCACCTAACGGAAGACCAAGGTATATACTAGGAAAGCTTTCGAATTTGCATCCCAACAAATTTGCATAATTTTCAATGCTCTCTTCCACCGCTACTCCGTATAAGCTCTTAGAGAAATTAATCTTCAAGCCCGAAGTTAGCTCAAAACAGAGAAGAAATAACGGAAGGTAGCGACTTGATCCTCTTTCGCATCGAGAAAGATAATGGTGTCGTCGGCGAATTGCAAATGATTAATTTTTGTTCCTCATTCCTTTACCGAAAACCCCGAAATCTGATCAAATTCTTGAGCTTTGCTCAACATACAACTTAAGACTTCACCCACAATTGTGAAGAGAAAGGGAGATAGAGGATCTCCTTGCCGAAGACCCTTTTCGCTACCAAAATAGCCATAGGACGAACCATTTACAAGAACCGAGAATTTAGAGAAAGTTAAACAATTTCTAATCCAAGCCCTCCAAACACCACCAAAGCCTATTTTAAAAAGAACTTCGTTGAGAATTTCCAATTTACGTTATCAAAAGCCTTCTCAAAATCTAGCTTGCAAACCAAACCCGGAAGTTTTTGACGGAGTCTAGAATCCACACATTCATTTGCTATCAAACTCCATCAAGGATTTGTCTACCTTTAATAAAGCTATATTGGGACGAGGAGATTAGATAAGGAAGATATACCTTTAGACGATCCTTCAAACACTTAGAAATGATTTTGTAAACCCTCCCGATAAGACTAATAGGTCGAAAATCCTTAACTTCCTCGATGTTCACCTTCTTTGGAATGAGAGCGATGAAATTGTTTTTTAAGGACGAATGGAGAATGTTGAGGTCATGGGATTCCTTGAAAACCTTCATCAAATCTTCTTTAATAAATTCCCAACAAACAATAAAGAACTTCATAGGATAACCATCCGGACCCGGTGCACGGTCTATTCCCAAGCTTTTAATTGCGTTTTTCACTTCCTCTTCACTAAAAGTCCTTTCCAACCATAAACGGGCTTTCTCATCAATCTTCTTAAGACACATGTTTTTGATTCTAGGACGAAAGTTAGAAGTCTCCTTAAAAGCATGCTCAAAATGATTTACAATGCCCATCTTAATTTCCTCTTTGTTACCGGTCCACCTACCATTAATACGAAGATTGGTGATGTTGTTTGATGCTCTATGACCCTTCATCATTCTATGGAAAAACCTTGTGTTGCGATCCCCATCTCTTAGGTATCTAATTCTATATTTTTGTCTCAACATTACGCTTTGACGCCTATGGGCCAACTCGAAATCCACCTTTGCCGTCACTAACAAGTCTTCTTCCTCTACGGTGAGACCCCTCCCATCATCTAGATCATCCAACTCTTTCATCTTGGTAAGCGCCATGTCCATGGCCTTGTTAATGCACCCAAAAACTTCTTTGTTCCACATCTTTAAATTCTCCTTTAAAGCGTTTAGCTTTTTTGCGAAACATTCGTCGGTCGTACCTACAAAGGAAAAGGACTACCACAATTCTTTCATTAAGGGAATAATGTTAGTGTCTTCAAGACAAGCTATTTGAAAACGAAAGGGGCGAGCACCCCAATCCTAGTCCATTGCACCTATCTCAATAGGGAAGTGATCCGAAAAAGGTCTTGCATGACACTTGAGAGAAATATTTGGGAAGTCCATTTCCCAATCCGAAGAGACGAGAAAACGGTCGATCTTACTCTTCTTATTTGGCGGTCTACCCCAAGTATATTTAGCACCATAGAAAGGCACGTCGACAAGGTCAAGATCATTACAAAGGTCGTTAAAAAGTTTCATAGAGTTTGATATTCTACGACATCCCCTTCTTTCCTCCAAAAATCTAATCTCATTGAAGTCCCCCCCAAAACACAAAGGTATTCCATCCCAATAACCGTGTAAAGTAGCTATTTCCAAACGGAAACTTTTTTTTTCGTTCACATTGCAAGGGACGTAAACGCCGACTAATACCCAACGAAAGTTATTCAACAAGTTGCAGCAATAAATACTTAAAGAGAAGGTACCATCGAGAAAATCTTCCACTTTAACCAAAACCGAATTCCAAATGATCAAAATACCTCCCGATCTTCCATAGGAGTGAAGTGCAATCCACTTACATGGAGTTTCTCCCCAACATTGGCGCACAATTTTTTCGGTGCAAGCTTTAAGCTTCGTCTCTTGTAGCATGAGAATAGTTGGCTTCCACCGGTTTACGAGCTTTTTTAATTTAGAGCGCTTATCCAGGTCTCCAATACCGTTGACATTCCAAGAAATTATCTTACACATAACAAAATTAAGTATCCACAATAAATAAAGTAACCAAGCATTACAAGCATTAACTTGCGTCGCTAACTCCCGCATCCATAACATCTTTGTAGGTGTGCACGTGAGATAAAATAGAGTTTGTGACGAAATTTCATTCTTGATTGGAGAATTCAATCCCGGATACTTTAACGGTTTCCTTTATGTTGTCGAAGAGGCGCATCAATTTCCGATGAATTCCAATGGCCATCTCCATATTATTGCCATCATCGCTAAACTTATGACCACCACTTGTTTGAGACGCCGCATCCTCCTTATCGCGCAAAGAATCCTTGAGCACTTCCAAACCTTTATTTTCCTCTTTGCTTGATACTTCCTCATTTTGGTGAGGAAGAGGGCTAGCACTAAATTGAGTTTCATTGGAGAGTTTAGCCTTAAGTTGCTTTTTTAGACTTCTAAATAAGGAATCACCCATAGAAATGGAGCTCGAAGCCGCGAAGCTGCCGGAGTGCAAAACAACACCGGAGGCATCATGAGCGTCTAAAATTGGAGTTGTGCAAAATAGAACTCCTCCTGTTGGGATGTCCTGTGTGTGTTCTAATGGGTTTGAGCAGTGGGTTGATTTATGTTTCTGTTGGCCATTAGCTGAAGCCCATTTCTTGTTGTTGCTGGGTCGATGGTTTTGTTGTTTGTGGGTTGAGAATTTGAAACGAATTTTGAATTAAAGGGAAGCCGTACATGAGCAGAGTCAACACTTTGATTATTGTGGCCACGTGTCCTTTCGCCATTCGTTGCCTATGTGTCACCCATTTCTTCTCTGCCATCTGTTGATCTATACATAGAACACTCCTCCTCTTCCTATGATCTATTCAGAACAGAAGTCATTTTCGGTTGTACCCGACTGACATCCATTCTGACCATCTCCATCTTCAACTTCTCACACAGACGAGTCTCTTCTTCTCCGGCTCCGATGACTAGTTCTACCATCTTCGCTTCTTCCTCTGAGCCATTCTGACCAGACCCAACCTTTTGCTGTTCTTGTATGAACCCCATCTCCATCTCATCTTCCCTGACTCCGTTAGTTCTACCATCACAAAGAAACCTTCTTCTTCCCCGACTCCATTAGTTACCCCTTTCTTCCGACGCCAAACCCTATGACCCTGAGCATACCATTGATCTTTGTCTATTGCTATAGGTTTGAAGTCGGATTTAGCAGATTTCAGGACTTCACCGATCAAGCGAAATTCAAACCAAATTTTATAAGTTCCTATACATTAGAAGTTCTTGGAATGTGTTTGCAGCTTGCTTGTGGAAGTTTGGTTAGGAGCACTCTGCAATACTTAATTGTATATTCCAGATGCCAGGGTGTAGTTGCCATTAAGTTATTGACGGTGCACGTAGTTGTTTGCAACCAGTGTGAATGCTGACGGCGGAGAAAATAGTTCATTCAACCACGCTAATGCGTGATGGAATGCCCGAGACTTTAATGAAGTGCTGATTTTGTGCAGTCTGATCCATATATGAAGTAGAAAAGATGTTGTCGTCTATGAAAAACGTAGAATGGCGCAACCATGTAATTGCTATCTTCTTTGAATGATGGATCAATATTGAGGATCTAATCAACATAGTTTTGTGAGAGAGTGGCTGGCGGCACATTGTCCAATATGGGGGAGAGGATGGGTGGGAGAGGTGATAAGTGTGAAGTTATCGAATTCAAAAATAATTCCACCGGTGATTAATTGGGTAAGACAAGTGGAGATGCCGTCCAATTAGAAAGAATAATGCTATTTTCTTATGGACCAAAGAATTGTTACAATGAGAATTATATGGTCAAGAGTTACGGAGCCAACCAGTTATCCATTCTTAGAGAGTAACAGACGGTAAACGAAAAATGAAGATATGACAGAAGGAAAGCAAACAATATTGTTTGAGAGAAAGCGTAAGACAAGAAAAGGTGATGTTTTTGGAATGGGGGTGATACAAAGCCAGAAGTGAGAGGTGTTAGGCTTGATGATGCGGTCAACATACTCTCCCTGAGCGAATATCCGAATTAATAACCGGATGCAAGGTAGAGTGGGAAAAGGCCAGATCTTATCTTAGAAGGGGTCATAGTTACACTCATGCGCATCCACCAGGTGGCTAGGAAAACATTGCCATTTTTGGCATAGAAAGATCTCGAGATTAGGGTGGTGTTTCCATTTGATCGTATCATAGTTATGGTGGGAAGTGAATATGTAACTGAGGAATGTCCCAGCCTATGGATGGAAAAAATAATTCAATGGCCATTGAAAAAAATTCTCCAATTGGTTAGGACTTAGGAGGAGAGAAAGTGAGTTGATGGATGGATACCACTCGTACCAGACCTAATTTGGTAGGTATGGTTTGTTTTGAGAATGTACAAGTCTTTTTTGGTGTTGATGCTGGACCAAATACATTGGCAGTTAGGTTTTTTTAGATAAACGGATAAAATGAGACTTAGGAAAAGAATTGGCCTTTTGAAATTTGGACCTTAACTGGTCTTGTTGTTTCACATCCTTTTAGCTAGATTGGCGAGCGTAAGGCTAAAATGATGAGGATTTTTGATGCCGAGGCCACCTTGGGATTTAGATGCTTGACCAGTCTCTCCTTACCTTTGGTGAAATCCTTGTTCCAATAGAAATCACGCTGTGTGTGATCTATCTTGTTTATGATACATTTGGGCAGAGCCAAACATTATTATTCTTGATACATAACATATGATTGGAGTGTTGATTTAATTAGGACCGTGGGACCAACTTGGGAAATAATATTATATTTCATTGACGATTAAACAGTATTCCCTCCTTTTAGGAAAATAGTTACTTTCTCTTTCAATTTTTGTTCCAACAAAAGAGTTATTTTCATTTTCAATAGGACAAACATCTAAAAATACCCTTTTTTATAAAGTTTTCTTGTTTTAATAAGAAGAATATATGTGGTATTAAACTTTTTTTTGAGGGTAAATTTGGAAATAAATTAAAAAAACTACTCTCTCTCATCTTGTCTTAAAAATTGTGCAAATAGGAAAAATAACTCTTTTCCTGAAACGGAGGGAGTATATTTGAAGTAGGAATTCGAATCAACCTTTACGATTTTTGTCAAAAAAAAAGGAGCGCCCAGAATTTGTCTTTCTTTGACATCTGAGAGACCTCTAGGATTTTGGAGATAATCTAATAGTATTTGTGATGAATATGACTGAAAAAAATCTTAGATCTATGTAAATCTAAAATTTAGCATGTTGGGACTGTTTGGTAACCATTATTATAATGGATTATGACTCATAATCAATTATCCAGCCCATAATCGATGTTTATTAAAATTTATAATATTGATTATTTTAATCATAATTGAAAAAACTTATTATTTTCATAAATAGAAAAAAGTTATTTTATAAAATTATCATAATTAATTATTTTTTTAACAAAAATAAATTAGATTTTTTTTCTTTATTTTCTCTAAACTATTAAGAGAGAGAGATAAAAAACAATAGTGGACTAATTTTTTTTCTTAGATTATATTCTTTTCTCTCATTTTTAAGAGTATTTTTTTAAGATAATAAATTATCCAAAAAAATTGTTTATTAAAATTTATTATAATAATAATTAATATTATAATAATTTTTTAATTTATGATTATCAATAATCATAAATGATAATGATAATTTTTACTAAACACCTCTGTTATGTTGCCAAATATGGAGGAAATGTCAACAATGTAAAGGGCCCCATCCGCCTTTTTGAATATGAGATAATCATCAAATCAAAAAAAATTGAGATTGATGGTGTCTCCTAGATGATTTTGATGTCTGTATTTTAAGAAACATCACGGGAGGCAAGATAAGAATTTCATGCAATTAAGGAAAAATACGGAGAAAGGGTATACCTTGGCGGATTCCCCGAGAAACTGTTAAAAAAGGACTAGGGAACAATTCAATAGAATAAAGAAAGAAATAGTGGATACGCATTGCATGATTAAGTGAGCCCTCACATGACTGAATCCAAAAGGCAACAAAGCTTGTTGAAAAAAAAGCCACTCGACGTGGTCGATTGGATAAATCTAATTTCAGGGCCAATTTTTTTCTTTTTCTTTAGAAGCTTTATGGAATGGATGAGTTCATGGGAATTGTGTTGTAGTCGGGAATTAGCGGCTCGAAAAGAAAGCTGATTGATTAGGTGAAATTAATCGATTAAAAAGTTATTTGAGCCTGCTGGCCAAATTTTTTGAGATGATTTTACATAGTGTGTTGTTAAGAATAATGGGTCAGAAATCCGTCAGAATTTTAAGTTTAATATTTTTAAAAATACAAGTTAAATAGAATAAAATAAAACAATTTTTTTCATAATAAAACCTTTATTATTCAAATATATATAGTTCCATAGTGTTCCATCAGGCCTCGAAGAATCCGGCTTAGAATCCGTCTGGGTCATGCATTCGCCATAGATTTATTTTAGAAAAAATACATTTTTCTAATACATCTTTCTGAGGAAGGAATTGCTATAAAGGAAAAAATTTGGAGTAACAAAAATGAACTATTAGATGTATCAGACAATGAAAGACAACACCCAAATAACTGAGAGGCCTCGTTGAGAAGGAAATGATTAATTAAAATAAATCTGATTTACCACCTATTTGAATTCCAAATCCATTTCCTAAAATCGAAATCAAATATAACACACCTTCCCAATTGGTTGGGCATATGACATAGTTACGCAAATGGCAGATATGATGACGACGATCATAAATATGAGAAAAAAAATTACTTCGTCGGTATAAAGGTAAATATCTATAAAAAAAAAAAAGAAATACTATTAGAACGCCTTTTAGCCTTTTCCAAAAAAATTATACCGATAATTAGATACGTGGCATAATGGATACTGACCTGCTCTTATGCCTGAAGGTGTTACGGTTTCATGCATCTATCGGGGTGGCTCGGAAGACATATACATGTTTGACAGAGCAAGTCCGAAAGATGGTGCTTCCATTTGATTGTAACATTTCCAGACGAGTCGGGAGCAATTGTCAAGATTTTGGGGTCAGTTGCGGCGGGAAGTGAGCCAGCAACTTTGGGATGCAAGAATATAACTCATTGTCCATTAATAGACTGTTTTGTTTTCTAGCCTCTTCCAAAAACGCCATACTACTACATTAATATCCAAGCGTCCAAAGGCTGCACCGAAAACCATCCCAAATTGTAAATCGCACTAACCAAACCTACCCGTGAACCACCGATCTATTTATCAAGAGATGGTTTTAGTCAATGTAGTTAATATCGAATTTCGGTTCGTATCGGTCGAAAGCGATACACAGATACATCTTTGTATCGAGGATATTTCTATTCTAAATGTCGGTCAACATATTTTTATACCTATAATTATTATGTCAAACGTTTTTTCTATATTGGACTCATTGAGATATAAAACTAGTACTCATTTTTCTAAAATACTATAAAAAACATGAGTAACAATTGAAAACCATAAAACAATGATACGGAAATTTGTTTTTTGTTTTTTTAATTAAAAACCCTAATTTCGACCGTATCGGTCCATTTCGACCATTTCGGTTAAACCGTATCAGTAAATATCGACCGATATTTTCGGACAAACAACATTCTATCGATATAGACTATTTCGTATCGGGTGAGGACCGATACCGGTAAAATCGACGGTATTTCGGTCTTATCGGTCGAAATTAACTACCGTGGTTTTAGTATTATAAAAACTGTTACATCTTAGTTTAGTTTTGGTAAACCTTCAAACCAAACCAAAAATTGTTGACTCAAACCATAAAATATAAACCATTAGAATATTTTATTTACAACAACTAGATCTTGGCTTTATCTAAACTTTGTAATATGTTTGCATTAATATATCATGGGTGAGTTTAAACTTTTAATGTGTTTGAAATTAAAAAAAACATTTTTTTATAATAAAATTAATACTTCTTTTGTTTCTGGAAAAGAATTATTATCACTTTTTTAATTTAACCTATTTTTAGACTAAAATAAAAAAAATAATAATAACATTTTTCTAAAAACAGAAGTAGTATTATTTTTTATTGTTAATGATTTTACACCGAACGGTCTTACCTATTTACCAAACTATTTATCAAATGATTTTATACGGTTTCAGAAACTTAAAATCGTTATATTTGGTTTTGGTTTCATATCAAACCATACCATGTGCAATCCTACCAGCATTTATGCACCCGGTCCATTCCAAAATAAATACTCCAAATTAACCATAAGAAGTGGACATATACCCGAACCCTCTCAGAAACAAAAGTAGATAGGTATGTATGCCAAATTAACCATGAAAAAGCAGAGGGAGTATGTCACATATAAAGTTGATTTTTTAAATTAAGTGCATGCTCAAGGCTCGGATTGAGGTTGTAACTGAAAACTGCAAAAACGACATCATCAATTTGGTGAGTTGAATAATGGGGATTTCCATATGATAAGCAGTACCATTCTGCTGTGTATATAAACATCACCAAGAATCCCAACTAGGTAAGTGAAAAAACTAAGTATTTAGATTCTCTTTGTCTTTCTATAGTAGTATGCACTAACTTTTTTTCTCCACTAGAAAATGGCTACTACTGGTGCTGCTGATAAATTCATGTTCGCGCCAACCACAAAATTTACTAGTAATTCCACCGTTTCAACTCGCCAATCATGGGTTTTAACTCGACAATCATCGGTTGTAAGTGAAAACTCTTACTCTTAACTCATTACATATATAATCCTCAGCATTTGATGCTAATTTGTTTGTAAATGTGCAGTATCGTTCAATAACAATGTCCATGAATGGTTGCAAAGGAGACCCAATGAAACCATTGGAGATTATTAAAACTGAAACGTTTCAGCAAGTTTCAACTCCTGAAATGGCTATGAATCTTCTCAAATCTGCAATTACCGAGTTAGACTTGGATCCACCTTCTTATAATTCTGGAATTATTCGTCTCGAGGTAATCCACTAGCTAGCACTTGTTCTTCCTCCTCTTCTCTGCTCTCATAAATTTCCCAATTGCTAGTTGTTTTATTCACTCACTCTCAGAGTCTACTCTCCTCTTTATTGTTATCCTTTCATCTTGGAGTAAAGGGGCATGTATGTCCCTATTCCACCCACTCGCTTAAACAAACACACACCCCTCCATTTAAACTACAATTTTCATCTCAGTAACAAAAACAGAAAGTAGACAAATTTTTTTTACCGTAACTGTGAGTCTTAGTAGATTTTTATCTTTATTTTACCGAGGCGAGGTCACCAAATTTTATAGGAGTTACTAGTCCAGTAAATCCAGGTTTTATATAGATTTAATAACCTCTGCGTCAGCCTTGTGTTTTTGAGTTCCTTGCCTGGCCTGGTGTTTTAATTGTAGAGGGAACTAGTATTATTATAACTGTAGCATACAGGAGTATATAGTTGGGAGCATTTTCTATGGGGTTAGAAGGTGATATTTTACGTGGCCATGATGGCTTACAACAGGGCACTATTAATTGATGGATGCGATAGGTGATTATTGTCTCATCCTTTCATTAAAGATGGCCACTTTCGATTGTAAAGAATGATTGATTCAAGTATTTAATGGCGTCGGTTAATTTTTAGATTCATCTAAAATCCATATAAGCTTGGCGGTTAAATATTGTGTCTTAAAAAGAAACTTAACAAACTTAAACTCACCATTATCGAATTAATTCCCATCAGCTTAATTAAGCTAATAGATGTAATGGGATTGAGAGATGATTTCTGAGTCTTTTAAGGTTTCATTTCTTGAAGGTTCCAATTCAACAGAAAATAGAGGCTATTTCATGGCTTCAAGACCAGAGCAACCACTTTACTCGTTGTTTCTTCTCTGGTAGAAGTCAGAGTATCTTATCACCGGATTTACTAGTCCATGATGATGAACCATCCAGCAGCAATGAACAACATACCACAATAGCTACATCTAAATCCAAGTTGGTTAGTGTTGCCGGTGTCGGGACGGCAGTATTCTTCCAACAGTCCAACCCATTTTCTTTAGACGACTGGAGATGCATCAGAAGGTACCTTTTATCTATCTCTATCTATCTATATATTCCCAACTAAAATAAATTAAAATCTGATGATTTTGTATTAGGTTCTTGTGTGAGGATTCCCCTTTAATCCGTGCATATGGTGCTCTTCGTTTCGACCCAAGGACTAGTGTTTCTTCAGAATGGAAGGGTTTTCGTTCATTTTACTTTATGGTTCCTCTTGTTGAGTTTGATGAGCTTGAAGGAAGTTGTATGCTTGCTGTAAATATTGCTTGGGATAATACTCTTTCATGGACTTGGGAAGATGCAATAAACACACTTCGACCTAAACTTTGTCAGGTTAATTGATTGCTCTTTACAATAGTGAAATCATTGCTCTTTTGTTTATCGGCAACTGAGTACCTGAATTTTGTTACGCAGATGTCTTCTGTAGTCACAAAGTTAAGAAAGGAAGTCCCCAAAACAGTCATACTTAGTAGCAACCATGTTCCTAGCAAATCATCTTGGGATGATGGTGTCGGTAAAGCTTTGGAGATGATAAATGGAAGCAAATCGGAACTGGTTAAGGTATTCTGGCCTGGGCATGATTCTCCCATATTCTTATTGATTTTTCCTAGATAATTTATCTTTTAATTGTTTATGTCATTTCCTATTTTCACTTACGGGGTTAAATTTCTATGAAAATTTAGGTTGTTCTTGCAAGAAGCAGTAGAGTTGTTACTAAATCTGATATTGATCCTCTTGAATGGTTAGCACATTTACAGGTATTCTTTTTCCTCCTGGCAAATTTCCCCAAGTCAGTCGATAGAATGAGCGCTTTTCATCTATTTGAGATCCATTTTATTGCTTGATGTAATCTATGGTTAGGTCCAAGGACAAGATGCTTATCAGTTCTGTATTCAACCACCTAATGCACCGGCATTTATCGGCAACACTGTATGTGTCTTGTAATCAGATTAAGCAACACTGAATGCCAAAGTTAGATTACTTTCCTACAAATAAGTACCCATATTCATATCTAAGTGTGACACTTGTGAACAGCCAGAGCAACTATTTCACCGTAAACACCTCAATGTTTCGAGTGAGGCTTTAGCTGCAACCCGTGGAAGAGGAGAAACAAAATTGGTAGATCGTCAAATGGAAAATGATTTACTACAAAGGTTTTGGTTAACCTCCCTGTAACAGATTGATTATACCAACTTCAAATAGCAATTGATATATAACACAGTGTTCTATTGATTTTGCAGTCCTAAGGACCACCTTGAGTTTACAATAGTAAGAGAAAACATTAGAGGAAAGTTAGAGGCAAGTTACCTTTGGATTGGTTGATTTTACTATCGATTGCTTCTTAGAGTGGGTTCGTTCTAAACATCTCTTGTATACAGGATATATGCAACATGGTATTGGTAGAACCATCAAAAACAGTTCGAAAGCTTCCACGAGTACAACACCTGTATGCAAAATTATCAGGCAGACTAAGAAATGAAGACGATGAGGTAAACAATTACATTACGCATACGATTATATTTTTGTCAAGGAGTTCTCTTCAAATGGGATTCCCCTATCCATTTAGCACATTCCATCTGAATCAAGTTTTTGTTTGTTTGTTTCTGTTGTCGTCGTCACTATTTCTTTATAAATATGGGAAGCTTGATTTGTTTTCTCTATTTTCAGTTTCGCGTCTTGACATCTCTTCACCCAACTCCAGCAGTTTGTGGATTTCCTACAGAAGTGGCACGTCAATTTATAGCAGAAACTGGTATTTCTGTCAGCATTGGCTTTCATTTCACCTAGTCATGAAAAACCACTTTCTTGAAGTTGTTTGATGCAATTAGTCTTTCTTTTTTCTTCGACTTCAATTTCATCTAACATATGGCGTTTCCGGGTTGTTCAGAAATGTTTGATCGGGGAATGTATGCCGGACCGGTTGGTTGGTTTGGTGGAAAAGAAACTGAATTTGCTGTTGGGATTAGATCAGCCTTGGTGGAAAAGGTGAGTGTGATGGGAATTCGTCTCTTAGGTTTACTCTCTCTTGGACATATTCAATGTGATGTTTTACTTACCGATTTGAATCACAGGGTCTTGGCGCATTAATATACGCAGGAGCTGGAATAGTTAACGGAACTAAGCCATCTTCAGAATGGGAAGAATTGGAACTGAAGACATCTCAGGTTTGAACTCATTACATCAGCATATAAACACTGATATATATGGACAACACAAATTCACACACCCAACCACACAAATGGGCTGCAATTGGTATTTATATATCGGTGCACCCTCTTGTGCAGTTCACCAAGCTGATAGAAGGTGAGAAATCTCTTTCACTCTCTAGATGCGAAGAAATGGATAATATAGTGATTACCAACTGAAAGAGGTTAGTGGTGTATGACTTGTTTCATAACACCTTATGAGAATTTTTAATTCATTGATCTTCATCAAGTGATTCAAATCTTAATGAGAAGCGCGCCATAATGTATATGTATCTGTTTCCTTAATAGCATCAGAGTAGTAGTTGTTTGTTTTGTCTCGAGTCTGTCAGTTTTCTCACCAGTTCAGTACTCATTTGACTCGAATGTCATGTTCAGATAACACAGCCGGTGCTGGTGTACAGTGATAAAGCTTTTGTCTGAAGTTCCAAGCACATAGTTTGTTAGGTAAGAAAAAGGTACATAAATTTCTTACTTTTGGAAGGGTGGGTGATAAGCTAAGTAAAATGCAAATTCAACTACTAATAAATTATGTTTTTGTACATGTGTTCGCAGAGTCTAAAGAGGTGAATGTGAATAATATCATAAAGACATTTTAAAAATACAGAGAGCCGGTTTTTCTATTTTCCTCCTGGAGGGTCTGTCTGCCTGCATACTACAAATAATGACTAGATGGCGTATACAGTTTCCAAGTTGTAGATCAAAGCCATTTCGTCCCAACGCCTTTATCGTAACTTTGCCGTCTATGTATTATCTCAATAATATCATACCCGGCTTAGTTTACTAAGGTTATAGTGTCATATTCGATAAAAAGAGCTGTCTTGTATAGTAAGTTTATGAATGGTGAGTATATTGATGGGATGAGAATGAAAAGTACACATCACTGTAATGTATTTGTGCGACGAACTCATTACAATGAAATCACATTCCACTTCTGCCTGTATATGTCAGCTAGCTTAGCTAGCATTAAAGAGAGAGGTATAACTTGAATTTACTAAGGATAATATATAAACCAAATTTAATTTTCTCTATTTGTCATCAAAGGACCAAGAACGATCAAATACAAAGAACATTAACCTCTCTCTTTCTCTGTATGCTCTTTTCATCTCTCTCGCTCTCCATCTTTCGTTATATTTTTTAATACATATTGATGTTCTTTGTAAACTGTTGAAAAATTCTTTTTTAGCAAGGTTTACCAACTTTACAGTTTATGGCACCTGCGAAACGTGCAAGTCTGGTCATAAATGTACCAGGCTTAGCACTGATCATTTCTTGCTTTGAGTAAGGAAGGGTTGGAGTTATATCGCCCGATTCAACAAAGAATGCACCATTCATCAACAAATCATTTTGTGATGTCCATGTCCATTGCTTCCACTGGTCTTCTGTTGCGTAATCCCTCTTTGTCAGCTGCACAAATCACCATCCCTAGTACACATGTATAAATGCAATAATGATGTAGTTAAGATAGATGAGATAAAGATAACGTAAAGATTGAGAATTCAGGGAAAAGGTAGTGTTTTTGTTGGTATTTACCTTGGCAAAAAGATTAGGAGGAGCAATGAATCTGTTACCCTGGCTAATGATGGTAGGATTTTGGCTACCACCAATGGCATACATAAGCCAGTGAGTGTAATCGTTGTTCAGAACATGGAAAAATCCCCACCTGCACCTTGGCATTCTCTGCACTAGACCCCTTCCAAAGTGGTTAAACGCAAGGGTAACTTGCATTCTCGTATCGTTAGAGTAGCTGTCACTTGCACCGAACAACATCACCTGCAGAATAATAATCATCTTTATTGGTATTGTTGGGTATAGACACGAGTATGTTAAATGGTAACACATTTCTACTTCTGTGTTTTGGCACTTTTGATTTTTTACTCATTCACGTCAAAGTTTGTTTCTCACTTATCTCATTGTGACTTGTCATGTGGTTGTTCGAGATAGTAATAGCTGTGGATCCCATAATGACATCTACTAAACCATCCTTGCAGTTGGACATGGAGTTATGATCGATCCAAACATGAGATGATCCAAAGACAGAGATACCATCTCCATCACTAGCTGTTCTAAATCCATAGTGATCAAGTGAATCTCTAATCAAACCACCGCTTCCGGCATGAATGTGTAAACCATGAATGATGACGTTCATCACATACTGTATAGTAAGGCCTGCACCGCCTGCGATATGAACATTAGCTCCACGGGCGTCAATTGTCTTGTCGCTTGCTATCATCAGCTCTCCGTTTAATCTGATAACCATACTTGTTGCAAAAATGATCCAAAGTGGCTCAGTTTGGATTACACCATATCTCAATGTTCAGGGCTTGGGGTTCACCAAGTCGTTGTCAGATGGATCAGTAACCACATAGAATTTTCCCCTCTTTCCACCTCTGGTGTGTCGGCCAAAACTAAGCACACAGTCAGCTAACCTCTTGCGGTCATTTGCCCAATCCGGCCTGCACCTCCAGCAACGGTCAATAGGGTTTGTTGCTAAACATGGACCATTGTACTTTCCCAACTTTCTTTCTATCTTTGTGCTGTTATCCCCCTCAAAGACTCTGCACATTGCCATTCAACTTAAATTCAGATTATTATAAAAGAAACGAAACACACAATTAAATATTACAAAAATCGTTCTCATAAACGAAATAACACAATGAACGAATGATTCTATAATTATACTATTATGTTATCACTCCTGCAAAAAACCACAGCATATTCCGTTATCATTCCTGCAAAAAATGCAGCAACGTATAAGAAAATCGTACTTGTGTACTTGATGGTTAACGTCATTGAGGATTTGCACGGGATCAGGATGAGAAGCATCCACATTATGTTTCTCAGCTTCCTCAGCTTGTTTTATCCAATACTCGTCGAAATTGGCGATATTGGCCTGTAAATTGGAATACAGCAAATGGGAAGAAAAACAAAGTAGACTTAATGTTTTTCTTCTTTATTTATTTTTTCCCCTGTATTTTGTCTCTCAAGAGGGATGAACCAAAATTTATGAACAAAAAACCTTAATTTCGTATAAGGGTCATTATTTGATTTATTGGTTCACTTGCCCTGCTTGAGAGTAAAACCGTTCAAGTCATACAGCTTTAAATAAGAGAAAGAATTTGTTTACAAATTATAGACAAGAAAAGAATAGACAGAAAACAGGCGAAGAAATAGTAAAACAATTTGTAAATAACTAGTTCTAATTTTACTTATGATTTGTTTGGCTGTTTAACAACCTAATAATAACAAGATTGAATACTCAGCTTTTCTTTTTTTGTCTTAGCAGCTGAAAGAGATTACCCCAGGCCGCTTATGACAAACTGCATATCCACAGCGAGTCTTGTAGCACAATGAGCAGAGAGGACTTGATATTCATGTTCCTGCAGTTGCAGTACTATGAGGTTGGTAGTGCACCAACCAACGTGTTTTTCATTGCGAATGATACACAATGTGAGGAGAACGTGACCATACAATGTACATTCTCATCAGCATAAAGCCACATACGCGCTTTACATTCTCGATTTTGAGTCATAATTCTAAACTAAACCGTTTGGAACTTCCACCTCTCGATTTTGAGTCATAATTCTAAACTAAACCGTTTGGAACTTCCACCTAAGAGACGCATACAGCAAAAATAGTACCAGTGAAGCAGTAGAGTGTATATTTATGTAATTCAATCAAATCACACAAGATAAGTTTATGTTTAGTGAAACGTCTACATAAGTTGATTGATCTCATACAATTGTGCATTCAGTCAATTCTCAAGCAAGTTCTTGAGAAAATGAGCAACAAGTGGACGGCTGCGCTCATCCACTTTTTCTACTGTCGTTGCTTCTTTTGCAATGGTTCGGAGGGAATTTTCCCGGCTGCAATGTTTTCAAGCTGCTCACTGATGTAAGTCATCGATCGCAACATGGCTTCCACGGTATCTTTGGTAATTTGAAACTTCACTTCGGTCTCTCCTGACGAAGACTTGCTAGGATCTTGCAACTTCAGAGTGATGATAGCTGCTCTATTGGCTGGTGTTGAGCTTCGTCTCTCCATCGTCCAAGTCATTGACTTGAGGCATGGTAGAAATCCCGGGGGTACTGAAGCCGCCATATTCGATATGCTAGTATCGCAAGCTGTCGGTGCACAACTTACAATATCACTATTATTGAAGCAAACAGGAACATCATCTTGACTAGACCAAGATGGAGACAGCATTTCTGACGCTGCAGCTGAATAAGGTGCGAGCAAAGGGGGTGTACATGTGGTTTGTCTGTCCATGGACACATCCTCTTTCCACTGATTTTGATATCTCTGGAGTAACAACACAAGAGTAGTTTGCAAATGGAGGGAGAAGCCCATGGGAAATAGTTTCAGTATATCATCTGCAATTAAGTTTTGGTGTACAGATTTCCTGATAAGTGAACGGAGACATGCTAACAACGGATCAAGTTCTTGAAGAGAAGGAAGACAAAGAAGAGATCGAATTGAAGATTTGTCGACAGGTCTAAGACCAGTTTTTCTGGTTTTCCATAGGGTTTCAAGAATATGTGATAGTGTTTCTTCTGATGCTGATGATGGTAGCTTATGCAGTTGATGAAACAAACCACTACTCTCCATTACTGTAGTTAGTTTTTTTCTTGGGGAAATGTTGAATATTAAAAGAAGAAATTGAAAAAGGAAATGGAGAATTTCTTACCTGCACATGTTTTTTCCTGATTGATCTGTGAAAGATAGACGAAATTTGATAATTCAGAAGGAAAATTTAGTTAGGGTTTATAAGCCTTTCCTTCACTCTCGCTGTCTACTGGATTGGTTCCAGTTCCATACATATGTACTTGGCTTGCCCCCTTTCATACCAGTTTTGGTTCCCAACTCAAATAAGTTTCTTTTCCGGCTTGGGCTTTTGGTTTTTTCCGGTCAGGTAGGCCCATCAGGGCAATCCAATGGCTGCTCAAATTGAGCATTTGACTATTGCTGCTGCCGAATGATAACCGCTCCGCTGTACTGAATGCTAATATCTTTAATCCAACAAATGAAACTAGACTCGTGCCCTGCTATATATCGGGCATATCTAACCTTTTATAACAATATCGATATATAATCCGTATTATACACTAGGTTTGATGAGAATTTTTAATTTGATGTGACAGAGTATCGTGTTGCCAAATGCATAATAATATTTTGATATATTTATAATATTTTATTTTTTTGATATTTTTTTAAATATGTATAATATCTTTTATATTATTTATTGACATAAATATAATATTTTGTTCTTTTTTTTTTTATAGTTTATACGGGTAAGGTGGGTGCTCAGTACGTTTTAGTATTTGTTTGTTTGAACAATATTAAGCGATATGAGAATATTAAACAATATAAGTGGAAGGGTATTGTTCACTTTTAACTAAATAAAGAGTTTTGGTCACCGTTCAACATAGGGACGCGATTGAGTTAGTCCTTTAAAGGAGTGATTTCTCAATTCAACGATTATTAGTAGTTCAATCTAACAAATAATATTGATCCAATCCAACAAATAAAAAAAAGTTATTCGTTGTAATTCAACGACTAAGATTACTGAGTCACTGGGGTTCAAGGCCGTTGGGATGTTTTTTTTTTTTTTGAAAACTTTAATAAAGTACCACGTTTTATTGACCCCACTAATATACTATGTCCGATATTTACAATTTTTCTAAAATGTCCTTTATAGTTTCGTATTCCATTTTGGGCCCACATCAATCAGTCAAGATTAGTTTACCCAGACAAAGTGATACGGAAAATTACAATACATCCTATAGCTAAACCTAAATTTATGAAAAAAATGGATCCCCAAAAATTAGACTGATCCTTTTTTATATTATACCCCTCCTTCTTCACTAGCTAGAAGCTTACCAAGAATCAAGTTTATCTTCTTCTTTATTCAATTCATTCAGTTATTTCAATTTCATCCTTCTCCTTTAACTTCTTCTATTGACTTTTCTTAGTTTGAAGCTCGGTTCAGTTTGAGAAGAAATGGGGGTTGATGGGTCTGATTTTTCTCGAATACATCACGAAAAAAAAAGAAGGTGAAGAAGATTCTCATGTTGCGGATATATGATCGTGAAAACATGGTTCAAGTTCAGTAACAAAAGAAGTTGTGGTTGAAAGAGTTGGTAAATCAAAAACCCAACTAGTGAAGATTCTTATGTTGGACAAATAATTTTAGGGTTTCAAATTTGGGAATATTTATGAAAGAATAACAAATCGATATAAGTTAGAATATGAAACATGAGTTAGAGTTTATAGATGATGTTAACAATGAAGTTGGATTTGAAGGAAATCATGAGAAATTTGGTCAGATTATGGCGGTGAACTGAAATCAAATTCAGGTCAGTTGATAGTTAAATTGAGAATAATTTTAGGATTTTTACTGAATCTGATGGTGTGAAGGAAGAAGGGGTGAGTTGGGGTTTAAACTAAATCCACTAGAGCTTTTGAGATTTTGTGTTTTTAAGATGTTTTGGGATGAATTGGAAAAATAATGACATTCCATCCAACATAAGCATCTGGATAATCTGAAATACGACGTGGCATACCTGAAAGGTCGTTATACACCTCCTCCGACTATGTTCTGACCACGGAGCCAAACAAAAGAAATTATATTATTTCCACTGTGGTGACCATGACTAACTAGTTCCACGTTGCCAAGTCCACCAGACATCCTGCATAGATACATCTTTCGATGGACAAATGATGCTACGAACATCCAGAAGATAAGAAAACATTGGTCAAAATTTTTATATTTATTTTGAATGTAATAAGGTTAAGCATTTCCAATAAGTGTTACTGTTAAGTAATTGATTCGACATTTAAAATTTAAATCTTAATAATAAGTTTATTTATATTTCCATATTGATTAAATAAAAATTAAATAACACCGTAATACATAATCATAAGTAATTGATTTAGCATAATATTATGTTAAGTAACGAATCGACATTGTAATACTGTTGTAGGATCGCACCCATAGTAGTGAAAAATATTTTGCAGCTTGGGCCTCTGTATATCTATAAAATCATAATCTTATACGGTATTAAACATCATGAATGATGTTTCTTTGGAGTTGTTAGACACCTGATCTATACAAAGCTACTGACAGCCATTTTCAACTTAAAGTTGTGACCACTTTTTCTTGTCGTATTTGTGTATGATCGGATTAAAACGTCCGCAGTTGCTCAAAAGAATTGGTCCACAAACATGAAAGTAGGTATACCATCGATACTGAAAGTAAAATTAAAAGTGAATTTGTATGTTAATATATGATCGTATTTTTTCTAAATGACATAATAGAGATGAATTGTGATACACACCTTAATGATGCCCAAAAAAACCATTGAAGCTTTTGTTAGATATGATTATCGTATTGAGGGCTATGTACTGCTTTGCATACCCCAGTCATAAGTTGAGGCCTTTTTCAAATATTTTAACGTTTGGATCGAATAAACCCGTGGAAAGTTGCTTGCGTTGGGAAAAAAAACATTGTCCTAGTAGCCATAAGATAAACACTCTTTTGTTTTTCTCATATTTGACTAGGTCTTATGAGTTTTTTGTGCACACTAAAAAAGCTTTCAGTCGTGCACATGGTATTCCACTAGCTTTGAACCAATGATGAATATCAATTTGTCACTCATATTATAATGGAAGAACCTCCTTTCATTTTCCACTTGACACCCATTTTTGTTGGTTGAATGGAGCCAAACCTCCCATACTACTTGGTATTCATGTAATGAACAACAAATCAAGTGGTGTAATTCTTGTAACAACAATTACATTATTTAAATCTTGGACATTTTAAAATCAAATGCACGTAAGAAAAATTTTGAATAGGTAAAATGAGAAACACACTGATTTCAAAGTCCGGAAGATGAAACATGTATGTAGTAGGTTACCGATGTTCAACTAATTCTAGAACACGTTATTTCCAGTATTTTTTTTTATGATTTATAAAATAAAAGTTACTCTAAGAAAATCTTTACTCTGTCGTTGACCGTCGGAAGTAAAAATTCGTACACAAAAGCGATTTTTGATGAGCCACTTTTCAGTCTGTGATAGTTATATTGCTTTTGAATATTTGATATATGATTCGCCATTAAACTTGGTCCATACACAAACTCTTAGATTTTCATACTCATAAGGAGAATTCTGACTCCAATTTTTTAGAAGTGGAGGCTGGAATATATGCATTGTTTATTTTTTTTATTTTATTCTCTAAATATCTTGAGATATTATGATTTTTGGTGAAGTAGAAATAAAATTAGAAGAGTTTATATTGAATAATTAGTAGATAAGAGTAGAGAAGGTGTGAATTGAAAGTGAGAGCGGTCATTGTATTGTCTTTTTGTGAAGTCACTATAATAGAAAACATGTTTTACTCATCCACGTGGTTTCTCATATTTATGTATTTGAGAATTCCCATTGATTTTCAATCACTTAGAAAAAGAAAAAAAAACCAACCTAGGGGTTTTGAGAATTCCCATTGAAAGTTCGCTTAGGGAATAACACACAGAGGCGCTAACTCATACAAGCCGAACTTAATTTTCATTGTTTTGGTATATTTGTTTAGCTAATTCTATTTTTCCTGTTATAATTTGTGAATATTTTTTTTGCCATGATGTATGTGTGGGTATATGACTATATCTCGGAATTGAAATTGGCCACAAAATTCAAAGATTGGGTTGATACATTGCCCACTACTACCAAATACATGCTCAAGGACACTAAAGAGAGGAGTAAAAAGGAGTTGTTGATAAAGTTGAGAGAAAAGTTAGACTCCTTGAGAGTTAAAGACGTATTTGACCCGTATTTGCAGGATGCAAATGAAGTAGTTGAGCGTGAAGATTTATCAGTGGGGATCTACCATGAGTCCTTGTTCGCCCCAGTGGTTTTACAATGTATAATCCTCATCGAGTGCTCCGTCAATTAAGATGTTTCCAATACATCCCGCTGGGGATAACGAGAAGTTCAAGTTGTTGGAAAAAGGTATTAGGGGAACTAAGAGAACCTTTGCTACATGGATTCCCAAATATGACCCGAAATAACGGTTGAGTATTGAAATAGCCTTGTGGAGAATGAACTTGGTTTAGTTCCTTTAGTCCCTTTCGCAACATATAGATGGATACATGGGTTGGTATAATCAATTGTTTTATCCGTTTATTATTAATAGAAAAATTCAAGATCGTGTAGAAGCTAAAAGGAAATAGGCAAAGGAAAACGAAGTTGGGATTACGAAAAAGTCTTTCATCATTGTCCAAGACGCTTCAAAGGCGCTCAAGATTTTGGTAAGTGATGTCTTTAATTTATACTAATAGTTGTTATAGAATATGATAATACGTTGTTACTAATTTTTAGTTTTAAATAAAATTAGGTGTCTGCTGGTAGGACCTGTTGAAGAAAATAAAGAACAAACATAGTTGTAAAACATCGATGTCAGTGAAAGAACAACAATATTTTTACAACCAGTGGGATGCAATCATAAAAAAAAGTTGAAGGTGAGGAAGAGTACCTTGGAAAAAAGATGGTGAGCAAGAGGATACTCCAACACGATGAAGGTACAAGTAGAGGTGGTAGCAATGCCTCAACCGGTGATCAATACGATACCGAAGATGAGCGTCAAAGCAGAGTTCATGGTAGCAAAATAGGTCTTGGTGCCAATGGAGGTGGCAAAAAAGGTCGTGGTCATTGATGTATTGTTTTCCACATTAAGTTTGTTACGTATGTGATGCTATTATAGTAAACTTTGAATTGTATGTTTTAAAATTGTAGATTCCGGTTTGGTTTCAAACAAATTATCACGTAACTTTTATATGATGGTTGGATTTTATGATTTTTTTTTCCCGTTAAATAACAAAGTAAAGTTCGGCTTACATTGAAAATGAGTATTTCAACCAAATTTTAACTTGAATAACTTTTTTGAAAATTATGAGGTTTGGCTTATATAGCTGTTTTAGGGTAAAAACAAATATACTGCAAAAGAGTACTTTCAAATAGGTTCGAGATATCAAGCTCGAACAGGACGAGCTTAAACCAAGAAATAGTCGTTAACGTCTTGCTTCGATCACAAAGGCATAGAAGATTGGGTAGGTCTTAGGGGAGGGAAGCAAAAAAGGTTGAGAAATCTCAGTGTGATGAGTAATTGCAGTATGTAAAGAAGAATGGATGATCTCTTGGATGAATCATTAATCCTATACTTCTTAGTCTTAGTTTCTAATAGATGAAACCATTTATTTATAGTTTAAAGGAGATGCACTGATTTCTCATAAGTGGTGGAAGTTACAGAAAAAGTGGAGGAGTAACGATTGTGGAGACTGTAGTGGAGTCATGTGCGAAAAGCAAGGAAGACTTATATGAATACTACTCCTCATTCTATCAACTGTCTTGTAACTGTCCCACTACTTGTTACCTTCTTGTTCGTGGATGTGTTGCCACAACGTACGATTGCCAAAGACCGCTAGATCAATACCCCAATGCGAATCCCTCTATGTGTTATATTTGATGTCTCGTAGAATGATAATGGAATCGTGGACCACTACTATTTTGATTAGGTCAAGTCAAGTCAAATGACTTGCTGAGTAAGTGAGGCAAGTTGAACAACTCACTAAATTGATAATCAGACTGATTAATGTCAAGTCTGCTAAGTTTAGTGGTCACATATATTAACTTTAAGATAGCATGGCATAATTTTAATAACCAAATGTTAGCTTAGAAGTTACTTGGCATAAGTATGGAAGACGTTTGAGGCCAAGATTGTAAAGAGATTCTTAAGCAAAAAGGCTTATTAGCTAACCATATAAGATTAGTGTTGGCATTAGGCCAATATTGAAAAGAATGGCACATTTCTGAAGGAAGCATCTAGCAAGGCTAGCATTAGCTTCTTAGCACAAATAGTAATGTACTAGCTCATTAAGCGTAAAATCTAATGTGCTAGCGTTTTGAAAGCAAGGCTAACGTGCTAGATTCTAGCAAGGAAGCTATATTTTTATTCGTAAAGGCTAAAACACTACTCAAAAGGCTAGCAATTTTAGTGCAAAGGCTAGGATGCTGCTAAGCCTAAGAGAGCTAGTGCTGCTAAGCCAAGGAAGCTAGCACCAATATGCTAGGGCTAGGAAAGTTCGCGCCAAGGGCGCTATGGGTAAGGACGCGTGTGCCAAGGAAGCTTACTCAAGGACACTTGCTAGTCCAAAGATGCTTGTTACCAAGGAAGCTTCTCCAAGGAAGCTTGCCCAATGACGCTTCTTCAAGGAAGCTTTCTCAAGGACGTTTGTTGCCAAGGCCAAAGACGCTTGGTTCCAAGGATGCTTCTTGGTAGCCAAGGAAGCTTATGCCTTTAGCGTTAGGGCTAGCATGATGCTAGCCAAAGAAGCTAGCACTTTTAGCACTAGGGAAAGGAGATAGCGCCAATGCTCTGTTAAGCCAGGACTTAGCCTTATTCTGGCGCTAATACGAGAAAGGGCTAGGGTTAGCCTAACTCAGAGGAATAATGCGTCTTTTAAGGTATTTCTCCTTATTTGTGGCACTTCTAAGAGGAGTGCCGCATAATTCATGGCTTCTTTTTGAGGAGAATGCTAGACTGGCATACTTTAATGCCCAGGACAACAATTTGTGATGCGTTCTTTACGAACAGAGCATTAAGCTAAAATGTGTTTTTAGAGATCAGGCATTAGCTATTCTGAGAATATTCTTATAGCGGTATATTGATGTTTTTTAAATAAGAATTTGAGTATCAACATTGCTCTAGGAATAACACTAGAGAAGACATTGGATACAAAGCAATCTCTAGGAATAACACTAGAGAAGACATTAAGCTCTAGGAATAGCACTAGAGAAGACTCAAGTTGCTCTATACTAGTGGGCAATCCTTCTAGGAGTTTGTATAACACCCGTAATTTTTGCATGATGCTTACTCATGGACGCGTCATGGCCTGGGTTGAAACTTCGTCCTAAGCTTATAAAGCTTACCCATATATGCATTGGGGTGTGGATGCCTTGACCTTGAATTATAGTGTTAAGGCCCTGTTACGCATGATGCGTATTCGAGGAAGCATCATAGTGCCAAGGCACTATTATGCCGTGATGTTTGACCCAATGCATCACCGAGCCGAATTTGCGTAAGTGAGAGCATCATAGTGCTAAGACACTATTATGCCGTGATTGCATGACCCAATGCATCACCGAGCCAATGTCGCTATTCGATAAATGCATCATAGTGATAAGGCACTATTATGCTGTGATGCATTATCCAATGCATCACCGAGCCAAGAATGCTCGTCCTTGGCAAGAAATCTTCATTTTCGTCCTTGCAGTCGATGGATGTCACTTACCTTTCAAATATTTGTTTGTAGAAATGCGAATACAACATATATAGGGAGGGAGCTTTGCTTGAATGTGCATGAGAGGTAATGCACATATGAATGCGATGTAGCCTATACGATGGAGCATACTTGATGCTCATCAACGTGTTTAACTGTAGCTTACCCAAGAATGCTTCGCTTGGCTTTGGCAAGAAATCTTCATTTTCAGACTTGCAGTCGATGGATGACCCCTACCTTTCTAATATTTGTTTGTAGATATGCGAATACAACATATATAGGGATGGAGCTTTGTTGGAATGTGCATGAGCGGTAATGCACATATAGATATACGAAGTATCCTATACGTTGGAGCATACTTGATGCATAAGCATCAATACGCTGGTAGCTTAGCCGATGAAGCTTGAATTATGCGAAAGCATCTTTCGATTGTATTACGTACTTGATAATGCATATTTGCATAATAAATAGCGATAGTTATGCACAAGCTAGTGCATACCTTGCGAAATCCCTTTGGCCTACACGGACTAGGCTTTGCTTGGACTTTGGCCTTGCGATGAAGTTGGCTTTGCCTTAATAGGCTTAAGTTACTTGTCCCTTTTGAATTGACCCTTTGATGAACTATGGTCATACTTGATCCCATCAAGGTACGGGTTGGGTACGTAGGCAGCCGCAATGCATTGAGGTGCAACACCTTGTCGCTCATATCATCTAATTTGGGAGATGATTGCGACATTATGGTAACTCATATCATCTGGCTCGGCAATGCTAAGCAAGAGATGATTGTTGCCACACTTGATGAGGTAGTTGCAATTCCATTTGATGGATTGTTCATACTTCTTTGGAACCGTCGCGACATGGAATGGCATGTGCCTGGATGTTGCACTATTGGCAAGAACAAGATAAGTGCAGGCTCTAGCGCATGGTCGAAGTAAAATTGATGAAGCAAAAGCTTAGGCTTCAAATAGCCTAGGTGTTGGTCCAAGGCATTAGTTAGGCCTGGAAAATAAAGTGAAATTATGTGATGCTTGCCAAAGGCATCCCCATTAGCTTGTAAAGCCTTCAACCCTTGGTATAATGAGGGTAAGTTGGAATGGTATGCTAGTCAAAGGCATTCACTATGTGCTTTAATGGCCTTGCACCCTTTGTAGGAAAAGGGTGTGTTGGAACGATATAAAGACTACGGTCTGAGTACCATGCTTGCAAAGCATGTGGAAAGGCAAATATGCCTGGAACAGTATAAACGTAGCTTGAATGATGTGGGAACTACGTTTCGAGTATAATGCTTAAAAATTAGGCTTGGAAAGCAAAAATTTATCCGCACCTTCCAGCGAGAAGTTAGACTTTAAGGTACGGTCACACTCTTTAAAATCACGCATCGGGGAGTTCTGGCCTGCCTAGCGCAGCGCGCCGGAGGCGGAATTTTCCGGTCCGTGAAAGTTTGGGACTTATTATGTAGAGATTATAGATTACAGGGTCAATATAGAATGCCTGTAGTTACTTGTAGAGACTGCACTCTTAATTCTCTTGTGGAATAAGTAGAAGCACAGTGTTTCACGTTTTGCTGCTGTTTTAGAAATACTACGCAGAATGGCGATTTTATAATTCTGACCGTTGTCAAAAATTCACCACCTACATTAAGTCCTCTACTTAGTGAGGAACTGTAATGTTGCGCAGTAAGCACTAGATGGTGATGATATGCTTATAGCAAATATATATGCATAATTAAAATTGTAAAAGTATAAGAAGATGTACTTATCTCATGCTTCTCCGAGATTGGGATATGTGCCCCTTAGCATTAACCTTGGTTGGGATTAGTAGATGTCCATGTTCTTGTCAGAAGTGCTAGCTTGCCTTGAGTAGAGAGGGGATATGGTTGGCACCGTTTTTTTTTTTTTGAAACATGTCCGCTTCATCCCTAATAGAGGATCAAGTCAGCTGGATCGATTATTCAGGTATATGTCAAACTGTAGATGGTGAGTTTTTGACAAGGTATAGAGTTATAAAATTGCCCTTTGCTAAGCAACAAGAATATATACATGCGCATATGCTTAATTTAAAATATTGTGTCTCTACTTATATTCCGCAAGCAAATTAAGAGTGCAGATTCTTTCTAAACATCCTAAATTGGCCTGCAGCCTCCTCAATACTCATAATATTTATGCTATATCGAACTAGTCTCAAGTCGCATAAATTCCATGGCTAAATTCCTTGAACTTACGTCGAATGAGCATTGATGTTCTAGCAACATCCATTAAACTCGGGAATATCTAATGCTTAAAGCTTGAAATACATTATATCTTAATGCTTTATTCACAACGAATGCTTCTAAAATTGCTCTTTCGAGCCCAAGTAAGCTACTTTAGCCCTTTGCTTAAATATAAGCCATAAATAACGCTCCAATACTCTTGGATGTGTCATATTAAAGAAACGATGCCATAAAAACGCATTGAACCTCTTAGCTAGGCTAACCCTAGCCTTCTCTCATATTAGCGCCAAGTTGGCATCAATTATTTGACTCACCACATTGGCACCAATTAGCCACATTAGCGCTAAAAGCGCTAACTTTCCTGACGCTAAACCCTAACACCTGAGAAGTGCTAACTAACCTAAAATGGTCCTATCTAGCACATATTGGCCTAATAAAGCCTTAGTTAATGCATCGCCACCTTGGCACCTCAAACCTAGCACTAAAAGTGCTAACCCTAATTCTAGCGCTAAAGCGCTAACTTTTCAAGCCTAGATGCCAAGACCGATGCGTCCCTAGTAGCAAAATGCTCCATAAGGCTTGTGCGCCTCCAAGGCCGTGACCCCCTAGCTCCTTGGATCCCTTGAACTTCTCAGCGTCACTACCAAGCCTTAGCGCGTCCCAGCTATGCATCCAACACGTCTTGGATCCTCACGTTAGCTCATATACTTCTCCAAGGCCAACACGACCCCTACCCTCAGTATCCATACTCCTGTGCGTCCTAGACAAAGCTCGAGCACGTCCTTAGAACTGATGTGCTAATACTCCAGTGCGTCTCCGAGTAACAGCTAAGGCCAATGCGCCCTTAGCTCCAATACGCCCATAACAAGGCCTAGGCGTCTCTAGCAAGCCTAATGTGCCTATAGTTTCCAATACCTTTCTAACGTCCTTCATGACTCAGATTTTAGCTCTAGCACGCCTCTTTGCCTAACGTATTCATACTTGGCGACTTAGCCACAAGTATATTAATGTTAAAACCTTATTTAGTGCTAACTATACAATTGAAATGCTAACTTCAAACATTCTTGATACTATCCTCCTAGCCCTAGTACAATTAATATTTACTAGAAGTTGTGCATACTGCCATTACTCACGTGACATTATCACACTAGACTTTTACATTAAAAGAGCTAGCACATTCTTATTTGCACCAAGTATCTAATGTTAGATTTACTAGCTACTTTCCTCAGAAATATGCCTTTCTTCTCAATATAAGTCCTAAATTGAGTCTTATACGAATTCTAATAGGTTTCCTTGCTTAAGGAGCCCTCTACGACATTTGGCCTCAAAAGCCTCTCAGACTTACGATAAGTCGCTTATAAGCTAATACTTCGCCATCCAATATGCCATGTTACTTTCAAGCAAGTACATGACCATTAAACTTCCCAGACTCGACACTAATCAGTTTGACTATCAATCCAGTGAGTCGCACAACTTGTCTCACTGACTTATCAAGTTATTTGACTTGACTTGAGTTAATCAAAACCATAGTGGCTTATGACTCCACTATTTCCACAAGATATCAAATACAACATGGGGGGATTCTCATTGGGGTATTGTTATGGCGGTCTACGACATCATGGGTGGTGGTATCACCCCCACGAACATGAAGGTAATAAGTAGTAGGCGGCTACAGAGGAGTTAAGAGAATGGTATTAGTGGTCAGGTAGGTCTTCCCTACTTTCTGGGCACTACCCAACTATAATCTCCATAATCATCACTTCCCCACCTCTTCCTAACTTACACGACTTACGATAAATCAATGTGTCTCCCCTGAACTATAAATAGATGATTCCTATCTATTTGAAACAAGAACAGACAAGATACTCAGTCTGAAGAAACAAAAGCTACAGAATTAACGATTTCTCTAAGAGAATCCATTTTCTTCTTCATACATTATCACACTGATATTTTCTCAACCTTCTTTGCTTCCCTCCTCTAAGATCTACCTAAATCCTTTCCATTTTTATAATCGAAGCAGGACGTGAACGGCCATTTCTTGGTTTATGATCCTACTGTTTGAGCTTGATATCTATAACCTACTTGAAAGTACCATTTTGCAGTATATTTGTTTTCACCCTAAAATAATTGGCAACCACAACGGAAAATCAATATATCGGTTATCGAAACCAATTTCTCAATCATTCAAGATGGTCGGTCTCAGATTAGATCTCTGAATTAATGATCCCAATTAGTGATTTTCCTAATGGTGCTCTTTCTACCATCAACGACACTACTGATGATCTTTACTCTAACAGTGTGAGGGAAATTATAAGTGTTCCCAATCCAACACCAATTATGATGCCTGAGCTTGAGCGGAAACAAGAAATTATGTCAAGAACCTTGGTGAGGCTAGAAGACTTAAAAAACTTCATTCTCGATTTCCTTTATCGACTAATAGAAGAATTAGGGCGCAGTGTTGTTTTCAGAGAAGACTTATCGTCCCTGGGGTTGGAGGCTCCTCCCAAACCAAACGTGCCCTCTCCACGACATCAGGAGTTTCACCACCTATGAGAAGCTAGTGGATCAAGAAGCAAACCACTTGGTAGAAAACTTCTGCACTTCTAGAAACTCCAACACAGAGACGTAGTTGCTGCCCTGAACCATGTTGCTACTGATGCACATATGATCCAATTCTCTGAAAAGGCACCAGAAATATCCACGTCACCTTCTGAGAGCAACGTCACCTTCACCAAAGAGGACATGATGGCTGAAGAAGGACACAACCGAGCCTTGTACGTGACTTCTTACCTCAAAGACTTTGAGTTTCGAAGATCACTTGTCGACACAGGTGCCGTGACCAACATAATCATTCTCAAGACCCTCAAGGCTGGAACGGTTCGACCGAACAAGATTGTATACTATCCTATCAAGATGAAAAACTTCGAAGGGAATTACACTAGCACTTATGGACACGTCTTCTTAGGACTCAAAGTGGGACCTATTCGATCAAAAGTGAAGTTTCACGTCATTGAGAAAGAAAATGAATATGATATCATATTGGGAAGACCACGACTTCATAAAAATAAGCTCGTCCCCTCGACTTACCACCAATGCCTGAAGACCGTGTTAAATGAGAAAATAATCCGAATTCCAACGTCTTCATCTCCCTATGTTTCTATTTGCGGTGCCGAATTATTCAAATCAAAGACCGATGCGCTCGAATTTTCTGGTAAGATCCACATAACTCCAATGCCCAGTTGGACAACTTTTGAAGAGTCTGATAAGGAACTGTCTATAACCAATGAAAAAGGTAAATTTTCGGAAATGAATCTCTCTACTGATTTTAATCACGATTTTCTAATAACTACCAATGCGCCTAGCCATGCTCATGGAAAGAGAGAACATAATTTCGTAACAAGTTACGACACCGAAGGAATAATTATTTATCTTTACCGCCGCTATTAGAAATTAACAGGGAAGACTAGTGGAGGGTATCCCTATTCAGAATGCAACCATAGAGCAGAGCCTAGCCGAGATGAAATCCCAGCTGCTCTGGGATAATTACAAGATGGTACCGATTCCACCACGGACTCCCTTGAGACAATCAAAATCGAAACAAAAGAAGCCCCAAGACCCATTTTCATCAGCTCCATCCTAGCGATGTAGGAACGGACGAGATTCGTACAACTCCTTAGGGATTATCATGACGTGTTCGCCTGGACCTATGAAGAGATTTCGGGTTTCAATGACAAGTTGGTCACCCACCATTTACATATCATACCTGGATCCAAACCTGTCAAGCAACAACCGAGACAATTCAGGCATGAAGTTGATGAGCAGATCAAGGTCGAAATCCAGAAGTTTCTCACATCAGGCTTTATCAAACCCATCCAACACCCCACTTGACTGGCCAACGTGGTGCCTGTCAAAAAGAAAAATGGTCAAATCAGATGCTGTGTTGATTTCAAGAACCTGAATAAATGTTTTCCTAAAGACGACTTCTCACTCCCCAACATAGACATGCTCGTCGATGCGACCATTGGATATGATATTTTCTCATTTATGGATGGATATAATGGTTATAATCAAATAAAAATGTACAAGCATGACACCAGCAAAACTGCATTTCGAACTCCTATTGGGAACTTCTACTACACGGTGATGCCGTTTGGTTTGAAGAATGCGAGTGCTACTTACCAGCGAGCTATGACAACGATATTTCACGACACGATGCACAAGCAAGTAAAAGATTATGTTGATGATATGGTCGTCAAATCCAAAACCCGAGCAGCTCACCTGAAAGTTCTGTGACAAGTCTTTGAAAGATTTTGTGAATACAAATTGAAGATGAATCCTTGAAATGCGCCTTCAGAGTCTCCTATGGTAAGTTCCTTGGGTTCCAAGTGATGGTAAAGGGAATCAAGGTAAATCCAGTCAATACTCAAGCCATCAACACCATTCCTCCGCCAAAAAATGTGAGAGAACTTAAAAGCTTTATGGAAAAAGTATCTTATATCAGACGTTTTATCCCCGGGCCAGCTCAATTTGTCACTTCTTTCACACCACTATTAAAGAAAGGGGAAAACTATTTCCGATCCTCTATTCAGCAAAAAACGTCCATCAAAATACGATAATTATTATTATCTTCATCTGTCATGAGGCCCCCGGTCCAGGGACGCCATTTGCTTCTATACAATGCTTCAAGTGAGGTCGCTACGGGGGCCCTCCTTGCCCAAGAAGACAAAGAAGGAGTTGAGTATCCAATCTACTACTTCAGTTGGTCATTAAGAGACGCAGAACTCAGATATCCTAAAACATAAAGGGCTTGCCTGTCACTAGTGCATGCCATTCAGAAGCTCTGACATTACTTACTTTCAAGCAGGGTGATGCTGGTCGCCAAAGCTGATCCTATCAGATTTCTACTTTCAAAGCCGACCCTGATAGGCATACCTTCCAGGAGGCTACTTCAGATGTCAGAATTCGATATAACATACATTTCCTCGAAAAAAGTCAAAGGACAAGTAATGGCAGATCTACTAACGGCTTTCCTAGGAGAATATATGGTTGCTTTACATGAAGAAATACATGGGGACTTCCCCGAAATCTCTATTATTAAAGAAGAAGCATAGCTTTTATACTTTGATGGTTCAGCTACCCCCAGTAATGATACCGGAGGAGAAGGTGTGGTGTTGGTCTCCCCAACCGGGAAAGTCTTCTCATACTCACTCAAGCCCGACTTCAAGTACACCAACAACTCTGCCGAATATGAAGCCTTTCTACTAGGTCTCTCGTTAGCAAGGAAAACATCCACAACGCATCTGGAAATAAGGGGTGACTCAAAACTGCTAGCTAATCAGATGAATGGAGTGTACTCACTTAAAGAGGTAACATTAGCCCCTTATAGAGCAGAAGCTCAGAAATTACTAACTCATTTCGCTGAAGCCGTGGTAATTTATGTTGGTCGAAGTAGTAATAGACACGCCGAATGTCTTGCAACGTTAGCCTCCAAACTTCAATTCAAAGGTGTAGAAAAGACCGTAATGGTACAAAGGCGCACTGTACCCTCGATATGGTTAAATCAACCCGAACATGAGCAAGTCACTGACTGGAGAACACCGATCATAGAAGAACTCAGTAGCTCACTCCCTTAGAGGAAAGTCAGCCTCAAAGATATGAAAGAACTTCTTTTTACTCCATGGGGAATTATATCATAGGAATCCTGACGGATCCCTCTCAAGATGTCTTGGAGATCAGGAGGTGCAACTGCAACTCAATTGCATTCATAGAGAAGTATGTGGGGAGAAAATGGTCGTGACTCTTTACCGCCGACTCCAACACCTAGGGTACTATTGGCCTACGGTGGAGACTCAATCTCGAGCACTATAAGGATCCTGTTCCAACTTCCAAGCACAGCTACACCAACTATAAGCCCTGACAATCCATCATAACGGGGACCAGAGAGAGCCCTACATCAGATAACTACATGATAAATCCTTTCCTCTAGAGAAGCGAGAAGTGACCAGACTGAAACAAAAGGAAAAAAGGTTCATTCTTAATGAAGGAATCCTGTACCACAAGATTTTTGGAGGAAACCTACTGAGATGCCTAGCAGGGACCGAGATCATAACAATATTGAAATAAGCTCATAAAGGGGAACATCAAGGAAAGGGGAAATTGTTCTTGCAGATTCATGAAAGGTATTATTAGCTAACCATGGAAGATGATGCAGCTACGTTGTTCAAAGGTGTCATCAGTGTCAGATTCATAGAAACCTCATTCACACACCGTGCCTTCATCTTCACTCTGTAAGCAGCCCCTGGCCTTTCTACAGTTGGGGACTAGATCTTATCGGCAAAAGCAATCAAACATCATCAAAAAGACATGATCACATCATCACGACCACTGAATACTTCACCAAATTGGTCGAGGCCATCCCCCTTAGTAGCACGACTGGAGCAACCATAGTAACTCTCATCAAGGAATACATCATATGCAGGTTCGGTTTCCTAAACACATTGTCACAGATAATAATACTCATTTTCCTAACCAGACGTGACAGAACTACTTCAAAAGTACGATATCAAATAAGTGTTTTCTACCCCGTACTACCCACAAGGAAATGGGAAAGCAGAAAGTACCAACAAGACACTGATTTCATATTCTTAGCCGCATAGTGTATGATAACCCCATATCGTGGCATGAACAACTACCCATGGCGTTTTGGGCATACATGATAGCGCCAAGAAACTCCATAGGGACTTCTCCCTATTCACTTGTATACGGGGACAATGCCATCCTCCCCGCAGATATCAAGATCCCTTCAGCTAAATCGCAACAGCCAGCCGAATATATTGGGATGAACACGAAATCCTAGGTTCCGGGTCACGGAACTAGACCTCCTAGAGTCAAGACGGTCCAAGGCAGAGAGATATACAGAGGCATAACGACGAAGAATTTCTAAGGCTTACAACAAAGCATTAAAGCCCGAATGTTTCAGGTTAGGGACTTGGTACTCAAGATGGCAAAACATATCCAGCAAGACATGTCTGCTCCAAAATTCTCCCCGAAATGGGAAGGGCCTTACGTGATTTCTAAAGTATTAGCAAGCGAATACTACAACATAGTAGAATGAAGGGAGTCGCAGTGGAAACGGTAATCAATGGCAAATGGCTTAAAGCATATTACGCCTAAAAAGAAAATTATTTTCTTTCAATTTCAACTCTTTTATTTCAGCTTCATTTTTTCTTCCAATAAATGTTCAAAATTTGAAATTTAAAACCTACTATATTAATTCAAAAACTTATTATTGATTCAAACCTCACCCACTCTCTAGAACAAACCTTCAAGTAACGAGTAATTCTGCTTATACAACATCTCCATCCTTTCTTGAAACCTCTCGGTCCTAACTTTCTAATCCTGAATTGACTTCTCAATCTTAGCTGACTTCCTTGATAAGGTCTTCCCATCCTCCAATATGGCTTTTGAAGAAGGAATCATTTTAGCCATGATAGCTACGTGATCTGTTTCAATAATATCAAGACGCTGGCAGAGCCAACTCACATTAAATTTCAAGACTTCACAATTGGTTACATCTCATCCCACTTCCGTATTCCCTGAATGGTAACTTCACGGAGTGACGCCTTGCTTATATCATCAATTATTGGAAGAAGACCAGCAACCATTGTCTTCAGGATGGGGGAAAAACCTTTCAACAATTCTGAAGTAGCAATGTGACCGTATCTTATCCAAATTTTGGTATAAAGAGGAGCATAACATTTTGGTACTATGAAGCCTCCCACGACATGGTGCTTACGAGACATGGACTTCGTATGCATATCGAAAGGAAGGCCTGGGGTTGGGTATTCATGAATGTTGAAACCAAGATCACTGCTCGAAAGATTAACTAGTGGGTCAAAAGGAGTTTCAACCTCGGCATCAACATCTCTATCCTCCTTTGAAGAAGGAGATCCCCTAGAATTTATCTTTCCCCGGTACGTGTCGACAACCCCCACTTCCTGTCAGCAAAATCAGATCAAAAGATCTGTGTTAGGGTGCTTCCCTGGATTAGAGTAAAAGAAGGAAAGCTTACTTACAGTAGTAGGTCTATTAGACCTGGTGATGTTTGAAGAGTAACTACCCTTTCTGATATTTCTATCCCTCGACATGTACGTAACCTTCTTAATCCGAGGTTCCTGCAAGAAAGATGAAGAATCACCAAATAAGTTGGTTACTCATAAATACCAAAATATACAAGAAAGAAAAGACTCCTTACTGGACTAGACACCCAGGACCTGCGCTTAACAAGAAGGTGATCCTGATCTGATCCGCTGTTATCAAACATGATGTAATTAAAGGATACTGGACCTCTGCAAGCAGTGAAGATGACGAGATTGGCAGGAAGAAAATGCTAACAAACTATTCACTTGTAGAGAAGAGAATTAAAACCCTAATTTTAAAATTTCAAAAAATTCAACGGAGACTCCTTCCGAAGGGGATTGATCTGAGCATAGCCAACATGACCTGAAAGCTGACTGTTATGACTCCTAGGTTCCATTGGATAATGAGTTCATAATCAAGATATGCATCTCACTCAAGTCAACAACATGCATGCAGACCAATTATGAAGAAAATCAATCAATAACGTCACTTCTTAAGAGAACCTAAAAGAGGAAAAGCGTTAGCCGCACCTCTCCTAGTTCAACACAAGTTGGTATTTCCAACAGGAACAAGGGAACCTACTATCCCCAACCAAACTTCGTGATAAGGTGCGCATATCTCAAACATCCAAGAAGCTAAGTACACTTTCTTCTACTCTTAAAATTCAAGTTATCATCATAAGCATACTATTACCATCTAGTGCTTATTGTGCAACATTACTGTTCCTCACTAACCAGGGGACTCAATGTAGATGGTGAGTTTTGACAAGGGTTAGAATTATAAAATTGCCCTCTGCTGAGCAGCAAGAATATATACATGCACATATTTATGCGCATATGCTTAATATAAAATACTATGTCTTTACTTATATTCTGCAAGAAAATTAAGAGTGCAGGTTCTTTCTAAATATCTTAAATTGGTCTTCTATCCTCCTCAATACTCATAATATTCATGCCAGATCGAACTAGTCTCAAGTTGCATAAATTTCACGGATGAATTCCTTGAACTTGATTTTATGAATTGACTGACTTCCGAAATCACATCAGGGTCAGTGTAGCTAAGCTTCATTCTTTGGATTCTGATGTCTATCACGTCACCGACTCAAGGGGATAATTCAAGTCAAAGCTAGATGCACTCCCTGAAAGATGATCCAAAATAAAGTACTTTTGATTAGCTTCTCTTTCTTCCCGACCCTTCTAAAAAGTCGTTGCCAAGCCAAAAATAGTTAAAGAGGGCGTCGGAGCTTTCTTTCCTCTATCGGGTTGAGACGGACGATTCTCGTCACTATTTTTTTAATTATATCATAGAATAACGAATTGATATTTATAACTTTTGAACTCGTCGAATGAGCATTGATGTTCTAGCAACATCCATTAAACTCGGGAATAACTAATGCTTAAACCCTGAAATACATTATACCGTAATGCTTTATTCGCAACAAATGCTTCTCAAATTGCTCTTTCGAGCCCAAGTAAGCTACTCTAGCCCTTTGCTTAAATATAAGCCACAAATAATGCACCACTCCTCTTGGATGCGCCACAATCAAGAAACGATGCTATAAAAACGCATGTAACCTCTCAGCTAGTCTGACCTTAGCCTTTTCTCATATTAGCGCCAAGTTAGCACCAACTATTTGACTTAACACCGCATTGGCACCAATTAGCCACATTAGCGCTAAAAACGCTAACTTTCCTGACGCTAAACCCTAACACATGAGAAGTGCTAACTAACCTAAAATGGTCTTATCTAACACATATTGACCTAATAAGATTGTTGATGGTAATTTTTTGACAAAGGAGAAAATTGTAATATTGCCTTTGCTCAGCTGCAGAAACATAAACTAAACATATATGTATAAAATTCCTGACCCGACATCATAATTATAAATACATACTTCTATCTTACATTGCGCAAGAGAATTGAGAATGCATACTCAACTCCTGGAAAAATTATCCATGTAGCTTTTTTTGCATATATATGCGCCATAGAAATTTCAGAGCCTTACTCAACTAAATCCTCGTTATTTCATGTGCATCCATGCAAACTAATTGTACAAAACAAAGTTTACTGATTATACAAAATTACGAACATTCACAATTGAGGCTACGCTATATCTGAATAATCAAACTAATTAGATGCATACCATCTAATTGCAGAGTCGCATCAAGCATTGTTTCAAGTTCCAAACTTCCAAAGCTGAATCTCTTAAAATTTTTTGTATGCACTGGTTAAAAGTTAAGTATAAGTGCTAACATTAAATATCATACAATTGAGAAACCCTAAATAGGCCATAAATATGGCCACGACCTTAAACGGATGCCAAAGCTAGTGGTACACCGGTAATAACCATGGCAATAGCAAGTTCCAGCCTTAGCGAACCCTATCCACACTCCCAACACCAAAGAGTAGCATACACATGTACCAAAAGGCTAGAAAAAGCCAAAAACAAAAACAAAAAACAAAAAAGCTAACAAAGCACGCATAGAACAGGTCCAAACGGTGCTAGCGCTAGAACCAGAGTCAAGCTTGTCGCTGCTAGCATTAGCGTTAGCACCAACATTAACATCAGCCGTGACACTCAATCTCAACGCTAATGAAGCTAGCATTAGCGTCAGCCTTGACACTTAGCCTTAGCGCTAGCAAGCTAGCATTAGTGTTAGCCTTGACGCTTAGCCTTCGCGCTAGCAAAGCTAGCATTAGCGTCATCCTTGACGATTAACCTTAGCGCTAGAAAGCTAGCATTAGCGTCATCCTTGATGCTTAGCCTTAGCGCTATCAAAGCTAACATTAGCGTCATTGTTGACGCTTAGCCTTAACGCTAAAGAACTAGTATTAGCGTCAGCGTTGACGCTTAGCCATAGCGCTAGAAAGCTAGCACTAACATCAACCTTGACGCCTAGCCACAGTGCTAGCCTTCACCCCTTTTCCATATTTCCTCTCTTTTCTATCACGCTTCATGCTTGCACTATCAACTAGGCTATAACCATGGCATCAGTAGGTACTAGCAACACCAAGATCAAGCTTGTAGCATTCATATACATCATTATAGTTAGCACAAACATTCTGCTACAACAAAACTTAGAGTCCATGACTTAACTAACTCTCACAAGAAATCAAAAAAAATTACATAGGAGGATTCTTCATGAGGTTTTGATTTGGTGGTTACAACAATATGTGCGTGGCAATACCCTATGAAAAGGAAGTTACAAAGTAGTGATAAGGCTGAAGCAGTTAACGGAGTAACGGAATCATGGATTTCCAGAAACTTCCAAGGATAATGGGCGGTTACACCATTACCCCCATAATCCCCAATAACTTAAGGTGTATCTTCAGAGAAGAGATCGACTCAGGGGAGCTATGCTTGGGGACTGAAGGTTTCCACAAAGATCCCCTCCCTATCAGGATGTTTACTCTTTCTAGGGATTCCATTAACAGAAATTTCCAATCCATAATGGAACGCGTATGTGAACTTCTTTACCTATAGAAGGCACAACGCAAAGATTTTTTTTACTGCTCTCAATCGCGTTGTATCGGGTAAGCGTCTACTCTTCACCAAAAAAGCTAATTTGTATCCCAAGCCCGCCTCGGAAGACATAGTCATCAAGTACAATGAGAAGCCTAGCTGGGGAATTCTTACCACTGCTTGCCTCAAAAAATTTAATTTCAAGCAAACACTAATCGATGCAGGCACCGACATCAATATCATCATTATCAAGACTCTGAGAGCTGCGGGAATTTCCAAGAACAAAGCCACGCATTCGCCAACCGCAATCAAGAATTAAGAAGGGAAGTCCAGGAGGGCCTATAACTACATCACTCTTGAAGTAACAATGGGTGACACCAGATACATGCCAAGTTTCATATTTTCAAGGAGGATCCTAATTACTACATGATTCCGGGACGCCCATGGGTCCGTAGAAACAAGATGGAAGAAGATGTATCTCCTTTTCCATCATCAAAACCTCCAAGACTCTCAAACAATCCAGCAAATACTGAAGATTGCCTACTAGAAGAATTTCGCCACACAATGAATCTGGATGTAAAAGAGTTGCCAAGAGAGGACACGGTATCATATGTCCGAAGGTTTTGAACGCAAGTAAGTCATATCCAACCAACTTCTTTACAACCATCTATCCTACGTCCCATCAAAGCCTTGGGACTTGACCCGGATATCAACCCTACTCTGACTCGGCAATGTGAATAGGAAGCTGATCCTTTTCAAAGGTTTATCAAATGGGTATGGATTGTCTCTACTGAGGATGAGAAAATTAGCAACCTGATTATTCAAAAAACATCTCATGAAGATAAGGGGCCTGAACCCAATTTCTTCCATGTCGGAGGTACGGTGGGGAAAATAACAGCCTCTCCTGAAGAAGAGTCGTATCTTGTCATTGAAATCTTGATCGGTGGTTAATACAAGCTTGTCAACACTGACTAGCTAGAAGGGGTGGTCATACATGGCAGATGACTTACATCTTACAACGCTTAAAACATTCAACCACCAGTTTGCTTTATTTCCCTGTTTTACGCAATATTTGTAATTTTTCCAAAATGTTTGCAATATCTTGCATTCATACTTAAGATTTCGATTTATTAATCAAGCAAAGTATTATTTCATTTAAAAGAAATAATCCTTGCGAATCATTTAAAAAAAGAAAGAAAATCTCTACCCACTCAAAATCCCCAAAATAAAACCACAAAATGCCATATGTATCAGAAACCTATAAAGCGTAGAAAGTCTGGGAAAACTCCTTGAAAACTGGTTCAACATCTTCAGCATATTACTTTTCCGTTTTCTTAAGAGTCTAAATCGGAAGTTTCAACTCCTGAGAAAGCATATCAACTGCATATTTAGTCTTGGAAACCGTCTCCAAGTTATAAGATACGCCTTTCTCCTGCAAATGATTTTCAATAACTTCTAAATAACGTTGAAGCCATGAAACATTAAACTCAGTTTTTTCAGCCTCATTCAAGGAGTTCTTCCAGTTTTGAAGCACCACCTTAGAAATTTCTCTACGGGGAAGAGAAAATATCTCATGCACATTTGGCAGCATTGCATATACATTCTTCTCCAGAGTACGATAGTTTTCAGGGTTACCTACGAAGAAATGGCCAAACTTCTTCCATACTTTGGTATATAGATCATCGTAGACGGACGGAACAGTGAAGCCTCCGACGTATACATATACATGCCGAATTATAAACTTGATATCAAAATTAACTCTAGTATTCAGATATTCAACCGAAACAATCTCCATCATATCAACATTCTGTACGATAATGCCACTTGGAGTGCTTTCTTCGACAACCACATCATAAGGAGCTTGCTCTTGATTTTGAGATGGAAAATACACATCACCAGCGCCACGACTCATGGTAATCTCCAATCCTTCACCTACAAGTTCATCTCTCTGATTTGATTCATTTTCCCTTAAAAATGGAGACATTGTAGAGATAATAAGCTAAAATAGCTTAAACACAAGGGATTGAAGCATAGATCATAAATTTCATAAAATATGTCCATTAGAAACCTAAACATTAGTTAAAATGTATTTTGGGTCATGGCATATAGTTTAGAAAAGATATGGGTCGTTTTGCAAAAATGTCCTCAAAAACGTTTTTACATAACCCTTTAGAAGAACTGAAACTGACACTAATTGGTAAGGAATTTTGGGATGATTTATATACCAAATTATTCATATGGATATCTACTACAACATTCTAAAATGGAACACAAATTTGAGAAGCGATCTAATAAGGGAAGACAAAACGGTCGACTACATGATAGCTGAAAACCTACGGAATTCTGTCTGATAAAGTTCTAGACGCTCGGTGTTAGGTATTTTCCACCTATCAATTCTTTTTTCAGAATCTATATCTATCTCTAATCTAAATAATGAGAGGTCAACCATTTTATTTCGACTTAGGAAGAAGATTCTACGGTTATTACGGCAAGAAGACCTGAATCTGAATTTTTCTGACAGCGAAAATTGCTAAAGTCTTTCATGAAATCACATATGGTTATAAAATTTGGTGGTTTAAGATCTCTAATCATGTCATTATGATTCTAAAAAAATGGAGCAAACTTACTTGGAGTTGTGATAATCCATTGGAAGCAGAAGGCATCTCATAATACGACTCGCCAACAAGTTTTTCATTCCCAGCTTCGGATTCTTTAATTTCTTCAGTATGAAATGATTTTTTAGATCCATTATCATCTCGGCCTTCTTCCTCAGTACTCCCAACCACAACAATACCTCATGATACTAGAGTACCCGTATTTCCAGTTATTTAAGAATGATAATTATCCATAAGAATAAGAATTCATTAAGTTCAGCAAGACGAAAATTTCTACAACTCAAGAATTTTCAAAAAAAATTCTACTTACAACATAAGGTGATGAGGAGCCAATAACATCTGGGACCCCAAACTCGAAAGGTTGAATACTCAAATCACCTTGACGAGTTATACTCCCATACTGTGTAAAAATACTTATCAAGACAAGGTACAAAAGTACTTCATACAGAAAGGAAGAGTAAGAGAAAACACAAGACGCTTACCTTCTTCCAAGGAAGGTCTCCACTTCCAGGCATAATTATTTGTTTTCTTTTCTCCCAGACAGAGGAATGACGTTTACTGCAATATCAGGCGCAAAACGTTCTGGGAACCACGACTGCGAAAAAGGAATTAAATACTTAATCACTAAATAAAAAATGGTGATTTAATATAGAATGATTTGAGATACCTGTGTTAAGTTGACAATCATATCATGCCTCGCTCCAGAAGTAATTTTCAAGTTCGGTCGAGCTGCTAACTCCTTCGCATAAGGATCACCGTGTACATCAGGAGGCTCATTAGACACGAAATCCTCAAGGAGGGAAAGTTGTACGTTTCAGAAACTGGCATACTCATCAGTGACACGTCCTCTCCTATCAACCCGAAAGAAAGGAATGATTCGACCAGGAATGGTATGGGCACCCTCAGATTGCTGAAGCATATCTATAGGAGGCTCCTTAGTGCGTTAACGAGGAATAGGCTGATCAAACCCCATTTTCTGAACCGTCCTATTAATGTTATAACTCAACATGATATAATTTCCAAAGCAAACCACAAGAATGTACCATGGGGGTACAAATATTCATAAAAGTCGCCTCACCGAACGTAATAGTAGTACCTTCACCACTTGGGCTAGAGCACAGGAAAATATCAGAGCTCTCATCAAAAGTCTCTGGTGCTTCGAACCCCAAGGTCTAAAATTAACTCCTTCTCATTTTCCATTAAACTAATAAGACTAATAGAAGAAGATTTCTTCTTACTCCAACAGAGTATTCTAGAATACTCCATCTCCGCACTTGGATAAGAGGGCTTGGCCTTTGGAGCATATTCGGGAAAATGTTCCCATATCCAGGCTTGCATAAACATAACATGGATAAAAGACTCTATGTTGGCATTACCATTAGAAATCCTTATATCACGAATGAAAGTATCCAAATGAGAGTATAAAGAGCCTAGAAACAAATTACCAAGAGGATGAGTCTTTCCACCAGCAAGAGCAATAGCAACCAAAACCAGTGAAGGCTTCAGTTGGACTCCATGAGAATATTCGAACACGTCTCTGGAAAGCCAAATCACAAGGAATGATGCAATGCATAAAGGATCGTCAATAGTAAGACCGTCAACACATGTACTTCCGTTCCACCAGTAGTCAATCCAAGCAGAATAATTTTTGTTATTGCAATGACCGGACTTCTGCAACTTATTTATTTTCTAAATAAGGATGGAGTTATGTTTCATCTTTTGCTCATACGATTCAACTACTAAACAATGGGCAGTTGTAACAAAACTGCCACGTCTTCCAAAGTACTTGTTAACTCTCCCCAAGCGCATGCTGCTGAATGGGTTGGACCGCACTAACGAGAAGCAAATGAAAGCAGACCCTTCGTGTCCTTATTAATTCTTAAAGTCTCAGATACTTGCACAACAAGGAAAATCTTAGCACTTTCTAAAACAAGTTTCACCTGAGGATTCTTCAACATAACCTTAGCCCATCCTTTCCACTCAGGCATGGGAACTTGGAATGTCTTAAAATCAACAAATAAAGGCATGTACTCTCTTCTATGAAAACAACACTTGACAAGAGCTCGTGGATAAATACCCTAAGGCTGAGGAACGCTATCAATGTTCGGAATAAAGTTACCAAAATAATCAGAGTCAACAGCTTATATTAGATGCTGGGCACATCGTCTAAAAAAGCGACATCATAATTTGGCTTATATCACGACTGAAAGCAGTGGTAGCATTATGTTTCTGATTGATGGACATATACAATTGGTTCGAATAATATTCAGATCAACTACAGGGTAATTATGCAAAAAATTTGGTTCTATTTATGTATATACATGCCTATATATATAGATTAAAACTAGCATCAATAAAAAATTGCCACAAACCAGAGCGTACCTGGTTAAAAGCTTAACAACGCAACAGTGAAGCCAATGAAGAATTATCGCAATCAGAGACAACAATTCAAAAAATAGGGTCTACCTGCAAGATGTTGTCAAAATAAGATTATTATCATATAAATATGCCAAAAAGCATGCTTACCTAAGCAGTCGATCAAGCAATGACAATGGTCAATTGCTAAGCCTAAGCTTACCTGACGCCTAAAAAAAACAACGTGAATCAACGGTCACGTAAAAAAAATAAAATATAAAGAGAGAAGCGCTAATCCTAGGCTTACCTGACAACGACCAATTGGTGTTGGAGATGAGGCCGACGAAGAGTTGTTGGCGCTGGCGAGACTTGGCGGTGGAGATGTGAAGAACTTGTTGCTGACGAAGGAAGAAAGTGGACGAGGAATCAGTAATAACTCCATTGACCGAGCAAAATATATATAGGGAGCTTTCTCCCCTTTGGGATGATACCGGTTGGGCTAAATCCAACCAATACCTATCCTAGGAGTCACCCCTCAGCATCTGCAACTATTGCCCGTCCATGCCAACGGTCATGCTTGTGCTAGTCAACCTAGCTTGTAGATGCTTTACAGAGTTCACAATGTTTCCTATTAGATAAAATTGCTAATCTTACACCGGCAGCACAAGTATACAACGAAACCATGGAGGAAAATCTAAGTAATTATCTCCTGGTTCTCTAAATTTGAATTTCCAAAATTTTATGGCACCATTGCCACCATCTAGTGCTTACCATGAAACACATTATTGTTCCATACTAAGCAGGGGACTAAATATTCATGGTGAGTTTTCGACAAAGGAGAAAATTTGTAATATTTCCTTTGCTCAGCTGCAGAAACATAAAATAAATATATGTATAAAATTCCTGACCCGGCATCAGAATTGTAAATACATACTGCTATCTTACATTCTGTAAGAGAATTGAGAATGCATACTCAGCTCCTAGATAAATTAGCCCTGTAGATCTTTTTGCATATATATGCTCCATATAAATTTCAGAGCCTTACTCAACTAAATCCTTGTTATTTCATGTGCATCCATGCAAATTATTTGTATAAAACAGAGTTTATTGATTATGCAAAATTACGAACATTCATAATAGAGGCTACGCCATATCTGAAAAAACGCTAATTAGATGCATACCATCTAATTGCAGAGTCGCATCAAGTTGCAAACTCCCATAGATGAATCTCTTGAAAATTTTCTGTATACACTGCATAAAAGTTAAGTATAAATGCTAACATTAAATCTCATACAATTGAGAAACCCTAAATAGGCCATAAATATGGCCATGACATTAAATGTATGCCAAAGCTAGTGGTACACATGCAATAACATGGCAATAGAAAGTGCCAGCCTTAGTGAACCTTAGCCACACTCCCAACACCAAAGAGTAGCACACACATGCGCCAAAAGGATAGAAAAGGGCCAAAAAGCCAAAAATCCAAAAAACAAAAACAAAAAGCTACAAAGAACGCGCCAAACAGGCCCCCAGCAGTGCTAGCGCTAGCACCAGCGTCAAGCTTGTCGCTGCTAGCAAAGCTATCATTAGCGTCAGCCTAGACGCTCATCCTTAGTGCTAGCAAGCTAGCATTAGAGTCAACGTTGACGCTTAACCTTAGCGCTAGCAAAGCTAGCATTAGCGTCAGCCTTGACGCTTATTCTTAGCGCTATCAAGCAAGCATTAGCGTCAGTCTTGATGCTTAGCTACAACGCTAGAAAGCTATACCTCGCATCAGCCTTGACGCCTATCCAAAGTTCTAGCCTTCACCCCTTTTCCATATTTTCTCTCTTTTCTTCCACGCTTCATGCTTGCACCATCAACTAGGCTACAACCATGACATCGGTAGGTACTAGCAACACGACGGTCAAGCTTGTAGCATTCATATACATCATTGTAGCTAGCACAAACATTATGTTGATAAAAAATTTAGAGTCCATGACTCTAATAACTCTTACGATAAATCAAATCAATTACATGGGGGGATTCTTCATGGGGTTTTGGTCTAGTGGTTATAGCAACATGGGCGTGGAAACACCCTATGACAAGGAAGTTACAAAGTAGTGGTAAGGTAGAAACGGTTAATGGAGTAATAGAATCATGGTTCTCCAAAATCTTCCAAGGATAACAAGCGGTTACACCATTACTCCCATAATCCCCATTATTCCAACTCTCCACTACCTCAACTACTTTACAAGGGAATGTGTGTATAAGAACAAGCTTATCATTCTCTCAACAACTCTCCACTACTATAAATAGGCTACTTAGCCCATTTCAGAAATACAACAAGCTTATCATTCTCTCAAACTCTGTTATTTTCTCAATAGTTTAACATCTCTACACACAATTCAACGCACAAATTCCTTCAACTTTATTTGCTTCCCTCCTTTAAGATCAACCCATTTTGTCTCATAGTGACCGAAGCAGGAAGGAACGGCTATTATCGTGGTTTAGGCTTTCCTTGTACGATTTTGATTTCCGAATCTAAAGAAGTACATCAACAATACAATATTTTTCCTAGAATCAATTTTTAGGTATTAACAAACGCCTTAGATAACATCGCCACCTTGGCACCTCGATCCTAGCACTAAAAGTGTTAACCCTAATTCTAGTGCTAAAAGCCTCTCAGACTTACGATAAATTATTTTTAAGCTAATACTTAGCCATCAACTATGCCATGTTACTTTCAAGAAAGTACATGACCATTAAACTTTCCAGACTCGACTCTAGTCAGTTTGACTATCAATCCAGTGATTCGCACAACTTGTTTCACTGACTTAGCAAGTCATTTGACTTGACTTGACTTAATCAAAACCGTAGTGTCTTATGACTCCACTATTTCCACGAGATATCAAATAGAACATGGGGAGATTATCATTAGGGTATTAGTATGGAGGTCTATGACATCGTGGGTGGTGGCATCACCTCCACGAACAAGAAGGTAACAAGTAGTGGGCGGTTACAAAGCAATTGAGAGGATGATGAGTAGTGGTCAGACATGTCTTCCTTATTTTCCGGGCACCACCCCCTACAATCTTCATAATCATCACTTCTCCACCACCTTTTCCTAACTTCCACGACTTATGAGAAATCAGTGTGTCTCCTCTGAACTATAAAAAGATGATTCTCATCTATTCTAAACAAGAATAGACAAGATACTCATTCTGAAGAAACAAAACCTATATAATTGGCGATTCCTCTCAGAGAATCCATTTTCTTTTTCATATATTATCACACTGATGTTTTCTCAACCTTTTTTGCTTCCTTCCCCTAAGACCTACCCAGATACTTTTCATTTTTGTAATCGAAGTAGGACGTGAACAACCATTTTTTAGTTTAGGCTCGCTCTGTTCAAGATTGATCTCTCGAACCTACTTGAAAGTACCATTTTTCATTACATTTATTTTCATCCTAAAACACCAACAAGAATTATTGTTAGCTTTGTCTCCTCCAGGCAATGTCTTTGATGCAGAGTTGGGACTTAGATTTAAACTTTCTTGTAAGCAAGTAGTAGGCATCAGTGCTTTCTTAGGTTTTGAGTATACAACGATCAAGTGCTAGTGATAGCGCCATCAAGATGACAGTAGATGAAAGACAGGACACCTGAAGACGATGCTTTGAATTGTAGTTAGTAGTAACAAAGTTGGAAATATTGGAAACCGACAAAAGAATCAAATGGTAGATCAGAAATGCATAAGGGGATGGCGGTGGACTCTAGTGCTCTTGTCGTAGAAAGGTTGATGACGTATTCTAGTGTGGTGAGATCTTATTGGGAGATACAGTGAGACCTGAGATGATATTATGTCTGAGAAAATCAGAGTCCACGTGAGAACAAGGTCTTTGTAAAGCTGAGTCTTCTGAATCCCGTATGGAAACCCTAGTTTGTACACCGCTCACTCCAGAAGCATTGATTTTGGTGTTGATAATGCCCTTCCCCAAGCTGAAAATCATAACCGGACTCCCTCTCGTAGACTTTTCGAGGACGATGCTTCAAATCATGTTGATGTATGGAACAACAGTGTAACAGAGAGTGTCCCAACTGGATACCTTAATGTAGGTGTTAACGTCGATTTATGATTTGATAGAATTTGCTCTGAGACGTGTGTATGCTACCTAGCTTGGATAAGGCTTCTTAAGCCAGGGATAAGACTGAAGGCTATCTCGGAAGGTTTGAAGTTTAGAACGGTAGTTAGAGGAAGCATACCTCTGAACAGATCGAGCCAGTCTTTAAAGATTTTTATTTTATTGTGTTTCTGAGATATAAAATATTTTATGGTTTTTGGAATAATAGGTAGGCTTTGACAAGTAATTTGCAATAGATTCTATTTTCTAAGATAATACTACCTCTCTTTCAGGAAAAGAGTTACTATTACATTTTCATTTTAGCCTATTTTTAGGCTAAAATGAAAAAGTGATAGTAACTATTTTCCTGAAACGGAGGGAGTAATATTTTATTTAACTGATAAACTTAAAATCCCAAGCATGAATGCAGAAATATTGCAATAATTTTAGAGGAATTACGAATATTGCGAAAGAAGATATAGGGAAATATTGGAAAAGTGATTGTAAATTATTTAAGCATTGAAAACCTCGATCCACTTGTCGTGTCTCACTTCCCCTTCTGTCTTATCAGTGTTGATGAGCTTCTTCTTATCTTTTGCATGGACGACTCCGATTCACTTGATAAAATATAAAAATGATCAGCCTCCCATTCACATTGCCTAGTCATAGCGGGGGTGGTCTCTGGATCAAGTCCCCAATCCTTGGTGGGACGTGGGATAACTAGTTGTAAAGAAGATGTTGGATAGAATTTACTTGGTCGAGTCCGGAAGTCTTGATCAAATCCCTAAGCTTTGATGATAACGAGGAACCCGCCTTGTTGCTGTGAATCCATGGACGCCCTAGAACCATGTTTTATTATGGATCTTCTTTGATAATGTAAAACTTTGCATCTTTGAGGTGAACAGTGGTGGGGAGTCCCTGACTGTGCTCTTCATTGTTCTTACCGACCATGTCTTCCAAATGAGGCTTGACTTGAACGGGAGTATTTTCAGTAAGAGATAAGCATTTACCGGATGCAACACGATTGGGAGAAATGAAAATATCCTTGCGTTGTTACTTTGAGAAGTAAAGAAGTTCACATATGTATTCCATCAATGATTGAACTTTTCAGTTGATAGATTCTCCAGAAAGAGTAAAATTTCTGATATGGAGCGGATTCCTGTGACATCTTCAGTACCCACCCACGTGTGATTCGCCTGATTCTATCTTCTATTTGAAGCTGCTTTTCAAATCATTGTATTCGCTTGTATGATGGTTGACGAATCGGTGAAAACGACAGTACTTTGGATATGACATTTCTTGGGCTATTGGTGAACATCGACATCTGGTAACTTGATGGTGCCGTCTTGTATCCAGACTTCCAGTAACTCGAGGAATTCCTCTATGGGAAAAGGAAAGTCTGGGAAGTTTAGTTTTGGTTTCGTCTCTTGCTTCTACTGTTGTTTTTGCTGTCGTGGAGTCTTAGATAGACCTTGGGACGAGACCGATCCTTGCAATGGTGCTGAAACTGAGGTTGGATCAGATGTCTTGACTCTTTCATTTCTGGAAGTACCTATTGATAGTTGGGTAGTATGCTGCTTGTTGATCAGTCGTCTGTTCCTACGGGTACCTCCACAACTTTCTTCTCTAACAGGCCTCGTTCTTTCCTGTGAGGCAGGAGTAGTTGTCATAGATCACTTAGAGGCCTCCTGGAGTTCAGTGACGGTTTTTAAATACAAATTTTCCAATAAGACTTTGCAGACTTGCGTCATGCTCTCGTTGTAAGGATGTTGATTGCAATGTGAAAAATCCGACGATTTTTTCTGAGTATTTATAAACAACAAAGTTAACCTTCTCCCTAGTATTTGTTTGTTCCTTCGATAAACGATCAGTAAGAATTCTTAAAAGGGGGAACAGAAGTTCTGGATCTTCATAATATCAGCTTGATTTGCTAAGACATCATTTAATATTTTCCTCAGATCATCTATAACGGTTGGATTTTGAGCATACATGACATCCAAGGGAACTTGACCAGGTAGGAAAAATTCTGGAGTAATTGGAGAGACTCCACCGATACTGAAGACATGATATTGAGATTGAATGCTTCTGAACCTTTCCTGGAATCAAACATCTTGAAAATTGAGGAAATGGATTTTGTAACCGAGAGGTTGATGGAGCGTTGTGGTTTCCAATTGTTTAGAGTAAAAAAAAAAATACTGCAAAAGAGTACTTTCAAGTAGGTTCGAGAGATCAAGCTCGAACAGGACGATCCTAAACCAAAAAGTGGTCGTTCGCGTCCTGGTTCGATCACAAAGGCGGAGAAAATTGAGTAGGTCTGTTTTCGAGGTTGATGGTTCAAATCCATCTGAGTTTCCATGTTATGATCATTCAATATGGGTAGCATTATTGGTGCTTAGGTAGACGATTCAAGTTAAAATGGTAGAGCGCCCAAGCCTATCACAAGGTTTGCGAGGTAGATGGTTCAAATCCATCTTAGTTTCCATGTTATGATTTTTCAATATGGGTAGCATTATTGGTTCTTAGGTAGACGAGTCAAGTTATATTGTGTACAAACTGGTGCACCTTGTCTTGTCTCATGAATATATGGTTTGTTTTGTGGGTATGGATGTTGGATTTTCTGGATTTTGTAGATGTGTACATAGTTGTACACCATTATTTTGTTTTACTGATATTTGGTATTTTTTATGGGTATGGATTTTGCTAGGTTTTTGTAGATGTGTACATAGTTTTGCATCATTGTCTCATCTCATGAATATATTGTTTGTTTTGTAGGTATGGATGTTGGATTTTCAAGATTTGTGTACATGTGTACATAGTTAGACACCATTGTCTTGTCTCATGGATATATACCATGTTTTATGGGATGGATGTTGGATTTGCTAGATTTCTATAGATGTGAACACAATTGTACACCATTGTCCCTTCTCGTGAATATATTGTCTGTTTCGTGTTTATGGATGTTGGATTTCCTTAATTTTTATAGATGTTTACATAGTTGTACATCATTGTCTTATATCATGGATATATGCTATGTTTGATGGTATGGGTGTTAGATTTGCTAGGTTTTTGTAGATGTATACATAGTTGTACACTAGTGTAATTCCCATGAAATAAATCTACTTTTGTGTATGAATGGTTGATTTGTTCCATGTTTTTTAGGTGTGTACATTTTGGTGCACAAATGTATTTTTCATGAAAAAATAGGTTTGTGTGTGATTCTGAATGATCGATTTTTGTAGGTGTGTACAAAGTGGTGCACATGTGAAAACATAATTGCATAAGCTTATAAAACATTTGCGTATGTGTACTTTTTTGTACACATGAGATAAAAATGAAGCGAAAATAAAAACAAAATTAAAAATAAAAATTATATAGTCATATGAGTACTATTTTTATAGATTTCGGAAAGAACTTTCCAAATATTTAAAGTTTTAGAATTTTGGACGAAAGGTTCAAAAGATAAATTGTTTTTAAAAATCTTATTTTTATATTATTTAAATTTATGACATCGTCATGCGTTACTTTGGACTAAATTATAAATATGGACTAAATTATAAATCAGTAAGGTTATTAGTTTATTTTCCATATTTTAAATAACTAAAGGACTAACGTGTACCTAGTTAAAATGAATCAGGACTAACCAGTCTATTTGGATGAGATGTTGGACTAAACCGATTTTTTCCTTTTCTATTCCTTTTCGTTTATTCCTATGCAGCTCCAAAATAATACTACAAGATATCTCTTTCCTTCTTAGAAATTAGTAATCTCACTTATCCTTTCATCGTGCATTCTGAAATTTTCATGTCGAGTTATGTTAGTTTGGGGAAGATCGCGAAAAAGGTACGATCTTTGTTCGAAGAAATGCATGTTAAAAGAAATGTGGTGTGACTTATTTAATTTAAAAATGGGTAAAAATAGAAGAGATGAAATTAGAATGAGAGATATTTAGTTGTTTTCTGATTAAAGTTATTGTTATATTCATACATAGCATAGGTGTAGACCAAACCCTCAGAATTGATGATAGACATAGATATTAAGATGTGCTGCAGAAGCAACACGCCTTAAGTTTAATGGTAAGAAAAATCCTTTGGGCAATAAATTATAAGTTTCTAAGTTTTAGTTATCTCTAAAAAGAGGACTCATCTTGGATTTCAAATCATGAAGATATTGCAAGAGAAACTGTGCATCATTTTCAAAGCCTCTTTCAACAACAAGATAGTAATTCTGATCTAACTATGCTTTCTTCTGAATCAAATGCAATCTCTTTGGATGAAAATGAAAGTATTTGTAAAAGAACTACCATGGAGGAGATTTGGAATGTTATAGTCAAAATGGATTCTTATACCTCACCATGTCCAGATGGTTACTCTCCAATCTTCTACAAAAATTGTTGGTCGATTATATATAATGATGTTGAGAAGTTAATAAAATCTATCTTTGAGTATGTCCACTTTCTTGAACTCTTCAATCATACACATATCACTTTGATCCCAAAAATTAAGAATCCTTCTAAACCAACTGATTTTAGACCCATTGCACTTTGTAATGTTCTTTGTAAAGATGTTACTATGATTATCTCAAATAGGATAAAACCTTTCTTAGATAAGTTCAATAGTTGTTCCCAAAATTCCTTTGTTCCGGGACGTCAAATCTTAGAGAACATACTTATTATGAAAGAGATATTACACTCTATGCACAATTCAAATGCTTTTAATAGGTACTTTGGTTTAAAAGTTAACATGGAAAAGGCATATGATCGAGTCAACTGGAATTTCTTAAGCGATATGCTTCAACTTATGGGAATAACAGGTAAATCTCAAGAGTTAATTATGGAATGTGTAACAACAATTTATTTCTCTATTAATGTTAATGGTTCTTCTCAAGGATTTTTCAGAAGTAAAAAAGGAATTCGAAAGGGTTGTCCTCTTTCGCCAACTCTCTTCATTATTTGCTCTCAGGGATTATCTCTTCTTATGCAACATTATGAGAACCAAGGTTTTTATCAAGGTTATAAACTAAACAAGTGGGATCCTTCTGTGAGTCATCTTATGTTCGCAGATGATTTATTTTTCTTTGGTGAAAGTTCAAAAACTAATATCAATCATATGAAAGAGATTCTTCAAATTTGTTCTGAGATATCTGGTCAAATGATAAACTACAATAAATCTTCTATATTCTTTACAGGAGGTAGTCAAATGAGATTTATATAGACTTTCGTAGATTTTTATTTTTAGTGATTCCCGGAGACTCTCTGGAAATATAGAGATTTCCAGTGATTTTAAAAGAGTGTTGTAGAGAGTCTCTGCGACTTGTAGATACAAATCTAGTGGATTTCTAGAGAGTCTTTGTGATTTGTAGAGATCAAAAGATGTAAGATATATAATCAAATTCAAAACATCTACCAACTTTTTTATGATGCACGTTACACAATTAACACTAGTACCATGAATACCTAGTAAAAATTGTGTCATTTGTCAAAATTAAAAGATCATTGTTGTCTTGTGCCTAAGTTTTCATTCTCTTTATTCCACTCATCCAATATTTTATTTGCTATGCTATCTCGCCATTGATTAGCATCTTCTCGTTGTTGTCTCTGAGTTTGATTTTGGGAAAGATTGTCTTCAGAATCTATTTGTTCAGTGGAAGAATCTGGTTCATCTTCACTTTCATCAACTGGAAATTCATCAGAGTTTGCGCAAAAATTTATGTAGTCCTGCATGCCAAAACTATTTCCGATGTTGTTTTGTATGGAAACGAGGGTGCACTCTTAAATATTAAGAAGTGTGATTTGAATGCACCAAATATTCTCTCAACTACATTACTTAGAGATGCAAGTAGAAGATTGAAAATTTTATCAACTTTTACTGGTTGGCGCCCGGAACCTGAGTATTCTTGGAGATGATAACGAACACCATAATATGGAGCTAAGAACTGGCGTCGGTTTGCAAATCCAAAATCCACTACCTAATTTTTATGATTAACTTAATCATTATATGCATAATAACCAAATTCAAAGAGATTGCTACAAATAAATTATGTATAATTACCTTGCAGAATGGCGAGTCTGTTCCTCTTTGTTAAAGCATCATTTAGAATCTTTGCATCATGAGAAGACCCTTCCAATACACTCAACACATATATAAATTCTAAATAAAAATTGCATGCAGCTAAAACATTTTGAGATAATACTCCTTTACGATTACGATAAACACTCACATCCATGCCCTTTATCATTGCTGGAATATGTGTACCATCTATAGCTCCAATGCAATCATAAGACAAGTTCAAAATTGCATGTTTTAATTATAATCTTGAGTAATATATATGTATGCATATATAAAAAAAATAAAAAAAATAAATCATTGTTACCTTAAGATAAGGATAAAATCGTGTACTTTCTTTTATTTTAGGTTGGGTTGTTCTTGAGGGGCTGACCATCATCAGCGAAGATAAGTTATTCAAGGCCCTCAACATTCAATTGAAGTTTGAGCTGATCGTCCAACGAGATCGACGAAACGTATCATGAACGACGGCATACCGAGAATTTTGACCAACGATAAGTAAGAATGTGCCAAGCATTTGTTCAACAGAGATAAATCGTGTATCTTGTACATCCGTTCTTTCTCTAATTATATGGCATAGTTTTTGAAACACAGACGGATACATTCGATATTCTCGCCAGAAGTCTTCAAGATCATCCATTAGTACTCTATATATATAAGTGTTCCAAAATCTCGTAATTGGTCTACGAGGTATTGGTCTTTCAATTTGAGTTATGATTTCCATCGATTCCATTATCATCTTTAGAAAATTATATGATGCTAAGAAAATAATCAAAGTAATGGATAATTCTTCATCTTCTTCGTCGATTTCGCTTCCCATTTCATATTCATCATCTCGACTTTCTTCATCATCACTACTTTCTTTTTCTTGGCTTTCTCCATTAGTTTCTTTATTGCTTTCTTCTGTCATCCAATCTTCATCATCATTTAATATTTCTTCAAGATTGGACTTTTCCATGCCTAATAAAATAAAATAAACAATACGAACTATAAATATTATTATAAGATAACACCAAATAGATATAAATATAAATAATGAAACTAAAACAAGCAAATAAAAAAACTATCACTTAATAATTGATTAAAAATGGAGTGCTCAAAACAGAAATATCTGAAGAAAAAAACAAAATAAAATGAAGAAAACTCGTGCAACCAATTATTCTGTCAAACGCTTAGATGCTAAACACTCGCAAAAGACATAAATCCTACCCTACATAGATAATAAAATGATATTCGCTTGTTTAACTTAGAACGAATCCAGTCATTTCGATCATTTGTAGACAAGTAAATAAACATCTCTTTTTTTCTTTTGGTGTTCAACATCTCTACTGCTTGAGAACGTTCATCCGTAGTAAGATCTGGTATTTCCATAATGGCAGCATATACAATGTTACTAACACATTGCTTCTTCTTTTGCTCTCTAATTTTCTCCATCTTTTCCATTCCCCTATCAACAACCTTTTCTTCTATGATGGAACGGAGTGCATCTATATGAGAAGCAATGGAAGTAACCCCAGTAGAAACACTGCCCATAATTTCATCTTTGATATCAGTTGCTGGTGTAATAGAGTTAGATTTATTTTGTGCTATTTTCTTTGGACCTGAGTTTTCAAATTGGTTCAAACAGTTTATTTTTGGTAAGATGGGGCTGTAAACATCTCTAACCTCAACAAATAGAGATTGGGTCAAAAGGGGAAAGTTAGAAGGATGTTAAAACCTTCCAAGACCAGAATCTACAAAATCATGTATGTGCTTGTCTTCATTTTCACAAGTTCTTGCAGTAGTAGCATTTTGGCTCACATCCACAATAATTTTTCATGTTGCCTCCTAACCACCGAAAATGATGCATATGTCGTCATAATCATCAAATGCAATAGTTCTGATCCATCTTTGTGTTTTGTGGGACTACAAAAAATAAAAGAAGATAATCAATATTTACGACTAATCAATTTTAAATTTAACAATATGCTCAAAATATAACATAAACCATCCACGTACCGTAACAACAAAGTAGTCTCTCCATACTTCTTCCTGGGATTCTAACAACCCATTAGATGGATTTATCCCAAATCCAGAACCAATCTTACTACATCAAACCTGTTTCCGAACCATTTCATAGCACCTTTATAGTTTTCGTTTGTCTTATTGCAGTTACATTTCTGGTTTAGAACCGGTAAAATACTAGTCTCAATGGTTTTCTTGCTAAATGAAACATTCTTATCCTTCCATCCACGTTTTGTACTTGGCTTGAAGGATCCATTCTATTACGATAACTTAAAACATTATCATATTGTATACATGTGTATATAACTAATATCACTGAAGTTCACATATACAAAAATTCTAACAATAATAATAAAAAAACACTTGATTGAACTGGACAAGGAAAACATATTCAGAACTTTCTTGGTACTTTGCGAAAGGCCTGTAAAGATGATATCTTTGTGGAAGGCCTCTAAGAACAAGCAAATTTTTAAATATTTGACAAACTCAACAAAATTCAAAGACCAAGAGAATGATAATCAACTAATAAGATTATACATTCAAAATCAGAAGAACAATTCAATTGCATGTTTTACTTTGAGATAGTAGATCTATATATAGATGAAAGATCACAAGTCTAAAAAGGAAACCAAAAAGTATATTCAAAAATCTGCATGAGAATTTTTATTATTGTTGTGTATAGTTTAGATCTTAGCATAATATGGAATAAAAAATAACTTATGTGCAGTAACTAATCTTGAATATCATATTCAGAATCTTGCATATCAATTCTGTTTGATTCACAATTGGTAACTTTGAAATTAAACAATGGGGAAGAACACAAGAAACTTTGAAATAAATTTTAAGCCCAGCACCAAACGCTACCCTAGTTAAGTGGCAGTACTCATGAACAGAATGCTCCTTACAAGATAAGGAAAATTAATTAAAAAAATTAGGCCTGCCTGTAATTTATGTTTGAATTCCTCTGGAGACCAGTGAATAACATTACACTTTTGATTCAATTCAAATTCCCCAACAACAACCTTCAAGAAGATTAACTACAACAGTTAGCATAAAAATATGCATAAATCCAGACAAGTTATCCCAGACATACATTAAAACAGATTAAATTAAAATGAATTGGACAAGTCATATTTTATCTCCACGTTCTTTTTTCCCTTCGTTTATTCTAAAGTATATGTACATACTCAATATCTTCATAATTTCAACTTTATGGAACAACGCCGATGAAAAGGTTGAAAATAAAAAACAACATGTCTAACACCAGTTTAGAGGAAGTTAAGTCCGTTAAAAAACGGTCCAAATGCGTAACCTTTTTGTAAGCATTTCACACAACTAACCATAACACGTTCAATACGACAAATGCCCATATAGTTTCAATCAACCCCATGCAAAGGCTGACTGTATTCTTGCAGAAACAATAAAGTTACTCCTAAACATACTGAAGCATCAAAGAAATGAAAGAATTCATCCTTAAAGGTGCAAATAAATTATGAAACTGAGGCACATGACTTATAGTTGTATCTTGCATTCCTAGAGATCCAGATCATTATGGAGATTGAACCTAATCAGCGTCCAAATTTGAGCTTTAACACAATCTCTTGACATTCATATATACATACATCATACCCAAAATAAAGAAGAATTAAAATTACTCTGCAACTTTTCTTAGAACTAACTGAAGATGACAAGATCTCATGGGATTAAGCATACCCTTCTAGCACCAGCAGCCTTTGTTGGAGCAACAAGAACGTTAGCTTTCCTCGGTACATCAACTACTTGAGGAGTACAAGGCATAATTGAGCATGTAAGAAAGTTCAACTAATAATTAATAACTAACAAATCCACAATATTTTTGAGTTTGTCCGATAAAGCATTCAACCAGTGCTATAATCTAGTCAATAATTACTTTCAAATACATAAGCAACTCGGAATAACTAAAATGTATCGAAACTATCAACAGAAATACATAACTTTTCCGTGGAGAACTCCAGGCCTAATGCAAAAAGAACAAAAATTACACCAAACTGAGTAATCGTTTCAACCTAAAAGGACAAAAGTAAGTACAAATAAACTCTTAAAAGAAATTCACAAAATGACAAACAAGAAACACTTTCACTTCAAACTTATACACATGATGATGTCCACATTGGCTTTAATCAATTACATGGGGGTAACTAGTTCAGATCAGCATATTTTACATTCACTCAACCACTTCTAACAAATAAGATCTTAGTTACATGGAATCCTTTGGTTAGTTCTTGAGGGGTGGATTATAATAAGTGATTCAAGATAATCTAGTCAGAAACTGAAGGTTTTCTTGACCAATTTATGAACTCGTTGTATAGACAAAAGAAGTGGCGAAGATGGAAGACACTGAAAAATAATTGGTCAACAGGCAGCAGAGAAGTTGTACATATCATCTTTACAGATCACATGGTTAGGAAAATGAGTAGTTCAGGGTGGTAATATGATGAAGCCATGTACATTAGCAGGGGATACTAGGTACATCACAGGGATACTGCATCAATGGAATGAAGGTAGTAACTAACGTAACACCATATCTCACGCTGTTACATGGCAGGATTTTGAGGATGAGTACTGAAAGTCTAAAATGCAATTTCATTCCCCCAATCCAGACATGCTTTTCAAGGCTAATGTTCTCTAAGGAATCTATGTTTAGCAACTCTATAAAAATTTCACTAGATTATGGTTACAAAACTACAAACAAACCTAACACAAGTGGTACTTGATTCTTTCAAAAATACACTAGTAGTATTCCTCTTGTAACGATGTCCTCTGGCAAATAATAGAAGAAAAATAGCGCAAGATAAATTCAAGCAGATAATTCAAAAAGATTGCTCCTTTGGAATCCTACATAGCAAAAACTACAAGATGAGAATAATAAATTAAACTTTTGTATGAACTCACTGGAGAAGGAGTTTGAGAGCTTCTATTGCCGAATTTGATAACAAAATAATTGATCTCTCCATATGTATGTGGGAACAAATTTTTTTGATTCTCAGCCATTAATCCTTGTAAATCAATCCTGTAAACCATTCAAACAAATAATTCGGAATTGGGGAAAACCGTAAAATTATTAAAATAAAAACCGAATATGTTGAACCTGTAATAAGCCCTGACTGGAATTGATACCAAAGATGGTCTTCGCATATGCTCTGTGTGCTATCAGTGACCTCCTCTGATGAAAGGGTTTTTTGATTAACATCAATTTTCATGTGACCTCCTCTGTGTGCTATCAGTGACTGCTTATCACGAGGGTTAGAATTGAAACAAGAAACTCTGTTTGGGAGTTAGGTTCCCATAGAAATTGACCTCGCTTCTTATGTGACCTCCTTTGTGTGCTATCAGTAACCGCCTATCACGAGGGTTAGAATTGAAACAAGAAACTCTATTTGGGAGTTAGGTTCCCATATAAATTGAGAACTTGGGTTAGAAAATTAGGGTTTTTTAATGAGGGTTTTGTTATACAATCCTGGCTGTGGTATAAAATCAAGCAATTCCAAGGAATGGCAGAAGAAGAAAGAGGGGGGAGGAAGAAGAAGATAAGGAGTAGTCGTGGATTGATTTTGGTCATTCGATAAGGCTGAGGAATGAGGACCTTTGGATTATATATGTTCTACCCAAATTTCAAGTCTCTTAAATATCACCTTTAAGGGGCAGATCTTGCTCATGCCTATTTTCATCAAAAAAGTCTCCCAAAATCCCAATAAGTAACAAATCAATGATTTTGAAGTATATATATCTAATAGCAAGAGTGTTTGAGTGACTCTTAACAAATCTTAATCCAATAACATGGTGTTTTTAGAGAATTTAAAAGAATTAGAAAAAGCCTTTATCCAATAACAAGAGAGTTTGGGAGACTATCCCATAATCTCAATTGACTAACAACATATTTGAAAATTCTCTACAAGTCTTTATAAATCATATTTAAAAGAAAGAGAAAGAGAATCTAAAATTTTCAGATATGAGATTTTAGAGAAAGAAAGATGCGAATTGGGTTTTGTGATTTCTTTTTCCTTTTCTTCGATCTAGTAATAATCTCCACCAAATACAAAGTTCATCGTAATTTAATCTCCACTATAGGTTAGTGTTTGATCTTTCATAACTTCCTTATCCATTGATTTCTTCTTTTCTTCTCCTTTGTGAATTTTGTTTCCAACTGGCCTTTTATTTTTCATCGGTATGTGATGTTTGGTTCATCTTTGATGTTTGTTTATTGTTTTGGTCTTTTGATTACTGTTTTTTATCTAATCTTTGGTTGTTTCTTTTATTTTATACGTTATGGTTCAACTGTTTTTTGGACTATTTTCGATTTGATTTTATTTTTAGGTTTTAGTTTTTGATAAAACTTTGATTTGTTTTTATTTATTTTAATTTTAAGTTTAATTCAAAGATTAGCGACATGATTTTGGCTGATTTTTTCTTGTATCTTCTTTGTTTTTGTTTTTTTATGTGTCCATATACATGATTGAGAATTAATTTGTTTCTTTCTTTTTTGTTATTTTGAGGTACTTTATTGTACACTGTAATTTTGGGATTTTTATAAGTAATTTTGATATTTCTTTGGATTTAAAGTGTTGTATGACTTTGAGTTAAAAATTATGTAGGGCTTTTGAATTTCGATATATCTTAATGTGTACGTAACTATACATATGTTGATTGTTAATGTGAACATAGTTGTACACTTGTTGATTGTCAATGTGTACATAGATGTATACATGCAGATTATTAAGGGTACAAAATTGTATTATACCCTGATGCACCTTTGACATCAATCTTTTTTGGTTTTATATATTAAATTTAGGAACTCATAAGCTTAAAATAGTAGAGCGCCCAAGCCTATCACAAGGTTTGCGAGGTAGATGGTTCAAATCCATCTTAGTTTCCATGTTATGATTATTCAATATGGGTAGCATTATTGGTTCTTAGGTAGACGAGTCAATTTATATTGTGTACAAACTGGTGCACCTTGTCTTGTCTCATGAATATATGGTTTGTTTTGTGGGTATGGATGTTGGATTTTCTGGATTTTGTAGATGTGTACATAGTTGTACACCATTATTTTGTTTTATTGTTATTTGGTATTTTTTATGGGTATGGATTTTGCTAGGTTTTTGTAGTTGTGTACATAGTTTTGCATCATTGTCTCATCTCATGAATATATTGTTTGTTTTGTAGGTATGGATGTTGGATTTTCAAGATTTTTGTACATGTGTACATAGTTAGACACCATTGTCTTGTCTCATGGATATATACCATGTTTTATGGGTATGGATGTTGGATTTGCTAGATTTCTATTGATGTGAACACAATTGTACACCATTGTCCCTTCTCGTGAATATATTGTCTGTTTCGTGTTTATAGATGTTGGATTTTCTTAATTTTTTATAGATGTGTACATAGATTTACATCATTGTCCTGTCTCATGGATATATGCTATGTTTTATGGTATGGATGTTGGATTTGCTAGGTTTTTGTAGATGTATACATAGTTGTACACCAGTGTAATTCCCATGAAATAAATCTACTTTTGTGTATGAATGGTTGATTTTTCCATGTTTTTTAGGTGTGTAGATTTTGGTGCACAAATGTATTTTCCATGAAAAAGTAGGTTTATGTGTGATTATGAATGATCGATTTTTGTAGGTGTGTACAAAATGGTGCACATGTGAAAACATAATTTCCTAAGCTAATTTTGTGCATGTGTACTTTTTTGTACACATGAGATAAAAATAAAGAGAAAAAAAAATTACAAAATAAAAATTATATAATCATATGAGTACTATTTTTGTAGATTTTGGAAAGAGTTTTCCGAATATTTAAAGTTTGAGAATTTTGGACGAAAGGTTTAAAAGATAAATTATTTTTAAAATATTTTTATATTATTTTAATTTATGACATCATCATGCGCCACTTTGGACTAAACTGTAAATATTTGGACTGAACTGTAAATCAGTAAGATTATTAGTTTATTTTTCATATTTTATATAACAAAAGGACTAACGTGTACTTATTTAAAATGAATCATGACTAATCAGTCTATTTGGATGAGATTTTGGACTAAACCGATTTTTTCCTTTTCTATTCCTTTTCGTTTATTCCTATGCAGCTCCAAAATAATACTCCAAGATATTTATTTCCTTCTTAGAACTTAGTAATCTCACTTATTTTTTCGTCGTGCAATCTGAAATTTTCATTCCGAGTTATGTTAGTTTGGGGAAGCTCGCGAAAAAGGTACAATCTTTGTTCGAAGAAATTCCTGTTAGACTTATTAAATTAAAAAATGGGTAAAAATAGAAGAAACGGAATTAGAATGAGAGATATTTAGTTGTTTTCTCATTAAAGCTATTGATATATTCATAGATAGCATAGGTGTAGACCAAACCCTCAGAAATGATGATAGACAGCGATATTAAGAGGTGATGCAGAAGCAAGACGCGTTAAGTTTAATGGTAAGAAAAATCCTTTGGGAAATAAATTATCAACTTCTATGTTTTAGCTATCTATAAAAAGAGGACTCATCTTGGATTTCAAATCATGAAGATATTGCAAGAGAAACTGTGCATCATTTTCAAAGCCTCTTTCAACAACAAGATAGTAATTCTGATCTAACTATGCTTTCTTTAGAATCAAATGCAATCTCTTTGGATGAAAATGAAAGTATTTGTAAAAGACCTATCATGGAGGAGATTTGGAATGTTATAGTGAAAATGGATTCTTATACCTCACCATGTCCAGATGGTTACTCTCCAATCTTCTACAAAAATTGTTGGTCGATTATATATAATGATGTTGAGAAGTTAATAAAATCTATCTTTGAGTATGTCCACTTTCCTGAACTCTTCAATCATACACATATCACTTTCATCCCAAAAATTAAGAATCCTTCTAAACCAACTGATTTTAAACCCATTGCACTTTTTAATGTTGTTTGTAAAGATGTTACTATGATTATCTCAAATAGGATAAAACCTTTCTTAGATAAGTTCAATAGTTGTTCCCAAAATTCCTTTGTTCCGGGACGTCAAATCTTAGACAACATAATTATTATGAAAGAGCTATTACACTCTATGCACATTTCAAATACTTTTAATAGGTACTTTGGTTTAAAAGTTGACATGGAAAAGGCATATGATCGAGTCAACTGGAATTTCTTAAGCGATATGCTTCAACTTATGGGAATAACAGGTAAATCTCAAGAGTTAATTATGGAATGTGTAACAAAAATTTATTTCTCTATTAATGTCAATGGTTCTTCTCAAGGATTTTTCAGAAGTAAAAAAGGAATTCGACAGGGTTGTCCTCTTTCGCCAACTCTCTTCATTATTTGCTCTCAGGGATTATCTCTTCTTATGCAACATTATGAGCACCAAGGTTTTTATCAAGGTTATAAACTAAACAAGTGGGCTCCTTCTTTGAGTCATCTTATGTTCGCAGATGATTTATTTTTCTTTGGTGAAAGTTCAAAAACTAATATCAATCATATGAAAGAGATTCTTCAAATTTGTTATGAGATATCTGGTCAAATGATAAACTACAATAAATCTTCTATATTCTTTAGTATTGGCATGTTTAGTTTTAGATTATTGTTCAAGATTTAGGGGTAAAGGAAATGATCAATGACAAATATTTGGGTATCTACCCCTTAAGGTCGGATTTTAAAGTATCAAGATTCAATTACCTTACTGACAAGTTTAATTCTAAACTAAAACGCTGGAGACAACACTTTTTAAACCCTGCAGGAAAAACAGTCTTAACAAAAAATGTGTTAGCTGCCATTCCAATATTTTTCATGGGTATCTGCCTTTTAACTAAAGAAGTAATCTATTAGAGTGAAAAAACTCTTATGAGTTTTTGGTGGGGGAATCCTGCTGACAAAAGGAAAATGCATTTTATTAATTGGAAGAAATTGTTGATGAACAAACAATATGGTGGATTAGGTATAAGAAATATTGAGTTGATCAACAAATCTTTAATTTGTAAGTTGGCTTGGAGATGTATCGAGAATGAAGATGTTATGTGGGTAAAAATTATATCAGTAAAATATCTTAAAGGGGAGTCTTTTTGGACGATAAGAAAAAAGTCTAATTGTTCATCAATCTGGAATAGCCTATTGGAAATACGTCCATTGCTAGAACATAGAGTTTTTTTTGGCAAGTTTCAAAGATCCTAGGTGAAAATATGAGAAGAACCTTGGGTACCTCATTAGATTACTCATTTATTACCTTTTTCAGAAGTTGACCCGGGTAATATAAAGGAAGTTTCAGATCTTCTTATACCAGAAGTCAATTTGTGGAATAGTGAGGTCATAGAAAGAATTTTTCCGACAAATATTTCGGCAGGAATAAAGGGCCTGTATGTTAACATTGAAAACCAAAAGGATATGCTTACCTGGATTCCTTCTACTTCTGGTAAGTTTTCCACAAAGTCTTGCTACAAGACTTTAACGGATTTACTTCCTAATACTCCTAATCTTAATTTGTTTCCTTGGAAAAGATTTTGGTCTTATTCTAAAATTATCCCAAAGATTCTGATGTTTGCTTGGAAGATCCTCAATAATGGTTTAGCCGTCAAAAGTAATATCGGGAGATTTAGTAGCATTAATACTCTGTGCACTTTTTGTAACCATGAAGAGAAGACAACTGTGCATTTTTTCTTCAACTGCCCATGGATGATGTAATTTTTAAATAGTGGTAGAAAGTTTTGATACTCAGACTTGTAAAGATTCGATTTTTAAACCTAATTTTTAATAGCTAAAAATAAAACAAATTAAAGTAAAATTGATTTAAAATTATGGAAAGGACTGAGACTAAGGATTCCACCATTAGTCAATTTTTTCAAGTGATAAAACTCTTGCAACTCAAATATTCAGTTTATCCAAAATATTCCCAAAGTTAGGTTTTCAAAATAATAGTTGTAAATCGAAAGCATGAGACATCAAAAGTTTTAATCCCAGCATGACCCATCAAAATAAAACACAACTAATTGATAAAAACCATTTTTTCCAATTTTAATTCAAAGCAAATAATAGTAAAAGAATTACAATAAATAAAAAAAAATAAGAATTATCACTTTATTATTGGAAAAATAGCTTCCTCCGTCGTCCCAATTATGGTGTTTAGCTCATCATGTTGAAAACACTCTCAAAATAGTTTTTTACACCTCAAAAAGTTTTTACAATGAAAAGATTAAAGTAACACAGACGATTTGATACGCTTATAAGCGTTACAGAAGCTGTTCTATGTGCGGCCGAAGAAAGAAAATTAAACAGAAAAAGAAAACGGACTCTTGCAGCTTCAAAACTTTAAAAGAATAAGCAACGGGTATTACGACGGTTCTCTGGAGCCTTATGTTCTTCGTATTCTCTTCACCAGCAGAAATTTTATGTTTTCTCTGAAATTTTTTACACGTCTAACAACCTCAAAATTTTGAACCCTTATACATTATCCTTAATCGATAAGGATGCAAACATCCATCCCAAACGACCTCAAATTCTTTGTTAACCCGATTCAGGGAAGGACTCCCTTTCCGGTTCAAACACGATTCTTCCAACCATTTTTTCCGGTTAAAACTCTTGTCCTGACGTGTGTTGATCTCTTCTTTACTTTGGTAACTCAGAATTACCTTCAAACTCGTTTAAAACTCGTTCTACACCAATTCAGGAAAGTTCTCTCACGTATATAAGTTCCCGCCATTTTCTGTTTTTGAATTTAAAGAAGGGGGTGCCCCCAATCTTACTGGTGGGTTCCTTTAACAATTTTCCCGGGTGCCTTTATCACTTTTCGAGCCAATTTTTCCACAAATATTTATTTCTCAAAAATACCTACAAAGATATAAAAACTCGTAAATAGTATAAAATCAAACATTAACAAAATAGAGAATTGAGCACAATTTAGACACAAAAATGTGTCTATCAAATACCCCCAAACTTACTATTTGCTAGTGGATGAGTTTTGTCTTATGAGGGTTTACAAGAGGTATACCCACAAAACCTTTACTCCAAGTTTTAACTACTCGTGAACGATTGAGGATTAACACTAAACAAGCTATTTAGTTGGCATACTAAATTCTTCGTCTTTGGGAATCATTACCCTATATGAGTCCAATTGTTGTACACGAGTTTTTACTAAAGCATACTAAAATTCACATATAAGAAAACAATGCTCTACTCAGATAGTCATTCAACCACAATACTCAGAATCTATCAAAGTTCAATCACATGAATAGATTTCGAAGATGAAAATAGACAAAATGAAGTTTGGACGTGTTGACTAAGGTGAACGGTGTTTCCCATATCTGTCTGAAGGTCAGTACCAGGATGAATCCTAATGGATTGAGATACATGGTCTTAGTCGTAATAGTAATATCGATTCAACTGGTATATACAAGGGTCCCAGCGATCGATTTATTGAAAATAAAACAATTATAAATGTATTGACAACATGATTGGATAAAATTGAATCCAAGCGGATGGTCCTTATCAGCATCTTACACGATAGTTCCCATGGATCCTGCGTTCCACGCTTGCTTAGGCAATGGAGACAGGGAGAACTCACACATACTGCTATCAAAGTGTCAATACTCGATTTTTTTTATTTATTTTTTTAATCTTTTTTTTTTAAAATAAGAACTAAAAATGGGGTTTGATCTCAACACGCTATTTCATCCTGGCGGTGATAACAATTCGATACTGGTGCCCCATCAAATCACTTAGAGAAACAAAAAAATTGCAAAAATAAAAACAGAAGGTGATATGGTTGAGATAGACTCCGAGATATGGTGACAACTATCATTTATTTCTAACACCTGAACTCTGTCCTTTTACGAATAGACCCATTTTGCTGGGCACACCAATTCCTATTGAAAAAGAGCTCAGTTTCCATCTACCTAGAATGGTTAGTGTCATCCTGAATTGTTCACAAGTTTCTAGACTTTGGAGTTTCATATTTCATTAAAGTTTCTTCCTTACCCCCAAACTTAAATCTGACATTGTCCTTAATGTTTCTAATGAATGATTAAAAGCATGAAAAAGGAGAAACTGTTACCAATCGAAGGAAATGAGTTAAGGAAAGATATTACCGTGTCGCATAAGCATGGGTTACCTTCCAAGAAGTGCTTAGTTTAAAGTCTTCATCCAGACAAAGAAAGAATTAGTCACCTCATAAAATCATGTAATAGCAATAGTCGAAACAACTGTGGGTCATATGAATCAAATAGTACTATCACAAATAAGAGGAAACTCCAAAAGGCCAAGAAAAAGAACAAACCGAGCACACCCTTATCTAGTTTTCTGTTTAAGACAACTACTTCTAGCTGTGGTTCAGGCTCTATAAAAGGGTCTAAACAAAATATTTTCATGGACTGGATTTCCTCGTAGGCAGGATCAACAGGATCAAGTTGTAGAGTCTGGAATAACTCAACTAAGAACTCAGAAGCACATAATAATAACCTGAATAATTATGGATCCTCAAAGTCAATCAGATTTGACTCACACAATTGACTACTATGAAGGTGGCCATTCTTAAACAAATGTGTCGATTCTAATTTCCTAAAGTGATTAGGCTTGGTCTCAAAACTTAATAACTGACACATTTGAGATTCATACGTTCCACATATGGAAGAAAATATTTTGGTGGGAAAACAAAGTCAATCTTGGTATTATTTCCTAGATAAACCATATCGACCATACGATGGGTTTCTAACAATTGAACTTCTTTGTGGATATCAACAGGCTCAGGGAATCTAGTTTGAAGATGATCTTGTAAAATGGTAGAGGAGCATATGTCAAGTCCCAAGTTAGGGACTTTAAGTAGGGATACTTGACAATCACAAGAATCATCGGTACTCCCAAACTTAGGGTTTTCAGTGTCTTTAGATAGACTAGTCACAATTTCTCTAATTTCTAGATCGTCAGGTTCCTGAAAATGGTCAATTGCTTCTTCTAAATTATGATCAGGTGGTGCATAATCTAACAAAGTATTCACCTTATTAATATTACTATCACTATCAACATCAAATCTATAGTGGGCTAGGCATTTCTCTAATGGATCTTCTAACAAATTGTTTGGTAATGACTCCTGAACTAATGTTCCTATCATGTTCACCTCTTCAATGCACGTGTCGTCTAGCTCAGGTGGTTGGTTACTAATATTGAAAATATTCAGCTCAATAGTCATATTACCAAAAGATAAGTTCATAATACCATTTCGACAGTTAATGATCGCATTAGATGTAGCTAAAAATGGGCGACCTAATAACACAGGTATATGATTATCTGGGTCAGGGACAGGTTGGGTATCAAGGACAACAAAATCCATTGGATAAATAAACTTATCGACCTCAATAAGAACATCCTATATGACACCAAGAGGAATTTTCACAGACCTATCAGCTAACTGTAGTGTTATCTGAGTAGGTTTCAAATCACCAAGGCCTAGCTGGAGGAACACATGGTACAGAAGTAAGTTCACACTGGCTCCTAAGTCAAGTAACGGTTTCTCAACATGGTAGTTACCTATTGTGCAAGAAATGGTTGGGGAACCTGGGTCTTTGTACTTAGGAGTTGCATTTTTCTGGATAATTGAACTCAGATGACTAGCTAAAAAGGCTTTCTTTGGTACACTAAGCTTTCGCTTTCCCGTACATATATCCTTAAGGAACTTAACATAAGCAGGAATCTTCCTGATTGCATCTAATAATGGAAGGTTTATCGTGACTTGCTTAAAAACCTTCAATATGTCGTTAAAGTTCGATTCCTTCTTTGTTGGTGCTAACAGTTGTGGGAACGGGGTTCTGGGCACAAAATCTGGCTTATGAGGAATTACATCAGGCTCTTTAGAGACTTTATCAGTTTTTTCATCTACTGACTCATAAGGGTGAACTACAGTATGTTCGCTATCAGACATAATTACCTTGTTGTCTACCACTTTACCGTTCCTAAGGGTTCTAATTGCATTCACATGATTTGATGATTTCTCACCAGAAGATACTTCATGAACTCCTCTAGGATTGGGTTGGGTCTGACTAGGAAACCTACCTTTTTCTCTTTCTCTCAAAGACTCAGCGATTTGACCAACCTAGGTTCGTAAATCATTAATAGCCTGAGAGTTATCCTGGATAATCTTTTTTTTGTCTTCTAAATTTTGTTTAACCGATTGCTGAAACTTGGCATTGTTAAGAGATAAAAAGGTGAGAGACTCTTCTAAACCCATGATCTTCTTATCTGACTGGTTAAGAAATTGTGTTGGTCCTGAAGGATTATTAATATAACCAAAACCTGGGGGAACCTTAGAATTACTAGACTGACCTTGATTAATCGGCCCTTAGACCAAGAAAGGTTAGGATGGTTTCTCCAACCAAGGTTATAGGTTTCTGAATAAGGGTCAAACTTCTGATGATTATCAAATCTAGTGTTATTATAAAGAGCATGGGCTTGCTCTTCTACATTCTTTCCTTTTAAAAATGATTTGGGCTCAATTCCATAATTAGATTGACTCAGTTCTAAAGCTTCTAACCTTTTCGATATAGCTGTTATTTTAGCATCTGATTCAAAAGATCATTATACCTATTGACATTTCTTCCACTTAGAAGAATTGTTTTCCGGGGATCCCTAATATTTTCCAACTGCTGGGTTTTTTCGGCATTTCATTCAAAAATTTCATCGCACCATCGACAGTTTGATTTTCAAACCCACATGGTGCATAAAGACTCAATCATGGTTGTTGTCGAATAATCTAAACCCTCATAGAGGATTTGAACTAGCCTTATAAACCATGATGAGGACATTGTGATAATAAGTCATTGAACCTTTCCAAATACAGATATAAAGATTCTCCCTCTTGTTGAGCAAATGTGCAAATCTGCTGCCTAATAGATGATGTTTTGTTCCTAGGGAAAAACTTATGTAAAAAGGCATAGGTTTCAATTGACTCAGAAGTCAAACTATATAGCCAAGATTTGGCTTTGTCTCTTAGTGAAAAAGGAAACAATCTAAGTTTCAACGATTCATCATTTAGGTCCTTAATCCTGATGGTACTACATATTTCCTCAAAATCCCTAACATGGAAATAAGGGTTTTCATTTTCTTTCCATAAGAAGATTGGGAGCATCTTTATGGTCCCAGGTTTTCACTCATAGTTTGCTTTAGTTTCAGCTAACTTGATATATGATGGACGAGAAGTCCTAGTCGGGTTCAACAAAGCTTTTAAAGTTGCCATTGCTGGCGTTATCAAAGGACTAGAAGTAACTTCGTCACTAATCAAACGACCTAGAGTGTCTCTTTTCCAAGCTCGCTCAGTTATGACTTCGAGCGGTCTTGGCATACACTAAAAAAAACTAGAAAAATTATAAGTCCTAATTGGAAGAGAATTCTAAACAATCACAAGCAAGGATGACTCAACCAAATCAAACCTATTGAATCTAGCAAACAAAAAGCATGATGGCTCCACTTAGATTGTTCTAGACCAGCTTTTATTCTTTCGAAAGGAAACTAGTTAAAGTTTTAGCAAAACTCTTAGAACGATCTGAATTAGATTAAGTCGAATAGAAATAGGATAATCTCTAAGGATCTTTGATAACCCTGTCTCTTTGGAAACTTTTCCCTGGGTTACAAGGCGGCTCTAATGAACTTAAAATAATCTTCCTGAACTTCGAGTTAGGCTAACAAAGTAACCAATAAAGTCCTTTTGAACGAGTTTCCTATAAGATCGTTACCCTATCGGTCTCTTTCTAATCAAAATTTTAAGGTTTAGGTTTGTGTTTGGTAACGTGTTCCTAAAGCGGACAAGAAGGAAACGGTGATGAAATCCGAGTCCTTATCTTGCATGACCAGTTCTTGCCCTTTACTAGAAAAATAATTTCTTATTCAGTTCCTCAACATATATGCGTACGAAGGAATACAGTAAACCCACTTGCAGAGGATTCGTGGGTTGATCGAGTCTTACCTCCCGTACCAGACGAGGGATGAATCAGTTGTAGTCGACTTGGGCCACCGACTTCTGTGTCAATGTACAAACCCGAGGGGCCGAGATAATATCATAGTTGTCGTCCTTCCCTGTTGCAGTTTATATTTAAATTACCGTTCCGTAGGGTTTAAAAATAATAATAATGTCCAAAGTCCCAACATAAAGTCCAAAAAGTATCCAAAAATAAAAGAAAATTTTTTTACAGGAATAATCAAAGATTTCCTAATACAATTTTCTAAAAAGAGAAAATAAAAAATCTAATTAAAAATAAAAAAAATTGTCTTCTTTTCCGTTCTTTAAGCTTTAACTTTAACTCCAAGTCTTTAATCACCAAAATCTTTGGCTCTATTTCCTTTCAATCCAAAATCCAAAACCTGTAGCAAAAAGAGAAATACCCAAAGAAACTTAAAATAGAACAAAGTAAGAATAATACTAAAATTAAAAATAAAAACCTAAAAATAAATCTAAAACTCTAAACCTGAAGACAAGTCCGCGTCATCGGCGCCAAAAATTGATGTAATTTTTAAATAGTGGTAGAAAGGTTTGATACTCAGACTTGTAAAGATTCGATTTTTAAACCTAATTTTTAATAACTAAAAATAAAACAGATTAAAGTAAAACTGATTTCAAATTATGGAAAGGACTGAGACTAAGGATTCCACCATTAGCCAATTTTTCAAGTGATAAAACTCTTGCAACTCGTATATTCAGTTTATCCAAAATATTGTCAAAGTTAGGTTTTCAAAATAATAGTTGTAAATCGAAAGCATGAGATATCAAAAGCTCTAATCCCAGCATGACCCATCAAAAGAAAACACAACTAATTGATAAAACCCATTTTTTCAATTTTAATTCAAAGCAAATAATAGTAAGAGAATTGCAAAAAAATAAATAAAATAAGAATTACCACTTTGTTATTGGAAAAATAGCTTCCTCCGTCGTCCCAGTGATGGTGTTTAGCTCATCATGTTGGAAAAACTCTCAAAATAGTTGTTCATAGCTCAAAAAGTGTTTACAATGAAGAGATTAAAGTAACACAGACTATTTGATACGCTTATAAGCGTTACAGAAGATGTTCTTTGGGTGGCCGAAGAAAGAAAATAAAACAGAAAGAAAAGAACGGACTCTTGCACCTTCAGAACTTTAAAAGAATAAGCAACGGGTATTACGACGGTTCTCTGGAGCCTTATGTTCTTCGTATTCTCTTCACCAGCAGAAATTGTCTATTTTCTTTGAAATTTTTCGCACGTCTGTGGCTTGCTTTTTCTTCGATCTTTTTGATATTTATAGACTTGGGGAACACTTATACACTATTCTTAATCGATAAGGATGCAAATATCCATCCCAAACAACCTCAATTTCTTTGTTACCCGATTCAGGGATGGACTCCCTTTTCGGTTCAAACATGATTCTTCCAGCCATTTTTTCCGTTTAAAACTCTTGTTCTGACGTGTGTTGATCTCTTCTTTACTTTGGACAAAAATGTGTTATCCAAAATTAAAATTATCAACTTGAGTCTTTCTTCTGACGTTAAAAATGTGTCTATCAATGGACAAAAACTGTGTTATAGAATGTTGCTGCAAATTTCTCTTATGACTATGAAGTGGAGGATCCGGGTTTAATATTTCTTCTTTGGATGAATGACACTCAAGTTGATAAATTTACTTTTGGTTTATGTGTCTTATGGAATTTGTGGAAAGATAGAAATAAAGTCATCTTCTCTAATGCCACTCTTTCGATCGGTAACATTCTGAAACAAGTAAGACTAGATTTTGAGTGTTGTGGTTCTGATGATTCAGATTTTGTTAACAATTCTGCTATTAGCCTTGGTGTCCAAGATTGGAATCCTCCAGATATTAACTTCATCAAAATAAGTGTGGATGTTGCCTGTATCCCTAATAATGGTGCTGCAGGTGCAATTGCACGAGATCAGAGAGGATTCTATATGGGGTGTGGAACATCCATATTTGAGGCTACCTCTCCTTTAATGGTGGAAGCTCTGGCTGTCAAGTTGGATATCTGTTTGGCTAAGCGTCATAATTTCTGCAAAGTTATTATTGTAGGTGACGCTACTAATGTTACAAATGTTATTTTGGGAGATATCGCGGACATCCCTTCGAGCATCAAATTGTTAGTTATGCAAATCAAGGAGGAAACAACCAACTTTGATGCTATAGAATTTGTTTCTGTTCCTGTGAAGGATAATAGTCCCACATTGCTAATATCCCTATAATAAACTTAAAATATAATATG
>JAJJMC010018612.1:1045514-1066686 GCA_023531435.1 Papaver californicum
CACTCATTGCCAATTGGTTTTGAGTTGGATGCCCGCAAACTTTAACAGTTCCTAAGAATGTAAACTTTGTTGCTCACTTATTATGTCAATATGCTATGCATGAAAACTCAGAAGGTTGGTGGAATGTGAATTCCTCTCCTTCTTGTATCTCTTTGAACCTCAATTTTAATGAGGTAATCTAAGATTTAGGGGCTTATTTAAGCCCCTCTTTCCTTCGCACGGACACACACAAAAAATTCTATGTTTTAGACGTTTTTTTTTAGTTTTTCATTCATTGCTGGAAAACTAGGACACTAAGTTTAATTGCTTTTATCTATTTTTAGTTATACCTATTTCAAGCCAAAAATTGGTGGAATTCGAAACGGAATCATATGTTCTCTGTTTTAATTGAATAAGACATTAATGGAGACTTGTTGTTAAATAAGCTGGAAAAATCAAATCACCAAGTATACATAGTAACTGTATTTAATGAGAAACGCGTTTTCCTAATTTATTTATTTATGACATACACATATATATCTCGGTTACTTTCTTGTATATAGCTTTTGATTATCTATAGCCTTTTCTTGAGAAGCTTTCTCAAGAAAATGGTGAAATCGAGTTTCGGAACCCAAGCCAGTGCTTTGTTTCTGAAAAACATCACATTTCAGGTAATTAATAATATAGGATTAAAATTTTGAAAGAATCAATATTAATTTTACATTTTTTTTTCTATTAATTTCTGATTTATTACAATTTTGTAATTTTTATTGGATGTGCAGAAACGAAATATTGCGGAAAATATTAGGCTTGTTCTATTCCCTGTTTTACTATGTGTTGGGATTTTGGTGGCAAATTTCATCGCCGCAAAGATGAACAAGAAGAGTGCCGTAGGCGAGAAGGATCCTTTTGCGGCAGTTTTTGCTACTTCTGGCCCTGTACTAACACCTGAAAAGCTCCCTGTATTTTTGCAAATACCTTTTCCCGAAGCTCGTGCCGTGAGAACCGAATTTGTTCCATATCAGGACTTGCCTGATGAATCATGTAGAGCAACAGGTTCCTGTCCAGTAACAGTACTTGTTACAGGGCAGAATGAATCTCTTGGGAAAAGTATATCTCAAGCACTCCTATTTATTACAGTTATTTTTTTCTTTCAAGGATATATATATATATATATATATATATATATATATATATATATATATATATTTGTTTGTAATCAGGTGTTGGAAAGAACCTATTCGCTGCTAGTACACGTTTGAACTTTTCTCCAAGGGTTAGTTGTTTTTTTTTTTTTTTTTGCTTTGCTTTTTAATTTGTTTCATCGTTTCGGTAACATATCGATTTGATTCAATAGAAATGATTATATTAGATTCAAAAGGTATAGGACAAGTTTTCAGCTTTTTAATATCAGTAGTAATATTAAGTTCATTCATTATAATTGAAACTGACCTTGTTATTTATGTCGATTTTCTAAAGTTTCGGAGGAAGGCTTCCTTGAATTCTTCAGCTCCTATTAATGCAAATGATCTTCTGCTGGTTAGTTTTTTCTCTCTCATTCTCTTTATCGTTGGGATGAAAACTGTGGGTTGAGAAAAGAAATGATTTGTTGATTAGGAAAAACTAAAATTTATCGGTTTCAAAGATTTTAATGTTATAATTGACTACGATCGTCATGTTGATTTTGGGAACTTGCAGGGGGTAGTGGATAGTGTACCTAGTTTTATAAGTAGTGTTAAAAAGATAACTCCAAAGTATGTAGCAATTCAAGCCCAGTGCAAACATAAAGCTGGACTTCTTATTCTTCTCCAAACGCCGTCCGTTAATGAAACAGCCGGTAGGCTTATTGTATCCGAGATCTATTGCTCCTTTTTGTTTATCACCGTATTTAACTTTCTCAAGTGTTTGTTTACCTTAGTAAATTGCGAAATGCATAGTAGCTTAAAGTTCTTTGACATGATGTTCCCAGTTCCACAATAGGTTAAGGTTTCATTTTAAGTGTGGTAGATTTATGCCTTGGTTATTAATGTTATGTTTTTACACTTAAAGATGGCTCAACCCGCCCTGCGTAGTAAAACTATTTTATTTTATCAAAATCTTGAGATAGTGTAACCATTTATGTGAATTTAATTGTTTCAGTTGTAGTTCTATATGATTAGCTCAGGTATGTGCTTAGCCATGGGATTGTAGTATTAATACATGTCACTAGTGCTATGAACTATGACATGGTTGACTGTCTAATCTGTGGGCAATCTCTTATTTTTTGATGTTATTTACGTGTCGTGATGCTTAACCGTTGTTATTCTTGAACTGGAAGCAGAGGTAAAGTGTGCGCAAGGTTTAGGCCTATGGCGCAATAGCTCTTTGTTGGTAAATGATGAGCTCTTTAAGGGCTATTTGGAAGGAAATCCGAAAAATCAAACTAATGAAATCCTTGGAGGTTGGTTTAAAATATGTTTGTGTTTAATGTTAGATATCATTCCAGTATAGATGAGTCACATGCAGATATCGAACTATTGTCGTAGCTTATGATTTCTTAAACACCGATGAGACTAACTTCAATGTGAGTGTCTGGTATAACTCGACATATCAAGAGCATTCTACGATACTACGCGCTGTGAATATGGTAAGCATCCCAATTCACAATCTCACAAATGATTTTTATCTTATAATCTCAATTCATGCATTTATTTATCTCATCATCTGATGTTTTTTTTTTTTTTTTAACACGTTCACCCCTTGCTAGTTTTATTTGCATTGGCTTGTTTTTTTCTTCAATAATACTCCCTTCGTTTCAGGAAAATAGTTACTTTTCCTATTTGCACAATTATTAAGGCAAGATGAAAAAGAATAACTTTTATAATTTATTTCCAGATTTATCCTAATAAAAAGTTTAATACTACATATATCTTTATAATGAGTATAATAACATTTCTTAAAATAATAAGGGTAGTTTTAAAAGTTTGTTATATTGAAAATGAAAGTAACTCTTTTGTTGGAACAAAAATTTAAAGAGAAAGTAATTCTTTTCCTGAAACGGAGGGAGTATAAATCATCACACTTTCAGAACTTGGTTAAGTTAGTTGTGTATGCATTTTACTTCAACCCATTGAAATTATGTGTACATACCAGAAACACATGTACATTCATGCAAGAATCCTGTCAAGTGGTCTAGCATCTTCTACGCTCCTTTGTATAAACGGGAAATCCTCATGGTCCCTCCTCCATTAGACCCATGTCGTCCTTAAGGACTTGGTATAAATCTGTATGCTTTCGTACTACTATCTTGGCAGTGCCTTTTATAATGAATACAAAGTTTTTCAGAAAGATCAATACAAAGTTTCATCTTCTAAGGTGTTTCTTAATTATAATGAATGTGCATACTTTATTTAGTGATTTTTGGGTACATAACCTCTTGAAAACTTGTTCTTCAAAGTTTTTGTAGTCTTTCTTTAAAATTGAAGATATGTTGCTACAATTCCTAAAAGCTTCAATGGGCTCTGAGACTTCATGATTTGCTTCCCTTAGCTCTATCTGATTTTTGGTCCGTTATGCAATATTTTGGTTTGCAACAAATGTCTTCCCTAAACGTCTTGGTGATGCATTATTTCTGCTAACTGTTTGCTTTTTTCAAATATAATCATATGTGTCTACTCAAATGGTTGTTGTTGTTTTTCTTTTGTATATGTGTGTGTATCTGTGTCTGAATGATGTGTATTTGGTCTAGTAATCCATAATATTTTACATGTTTAATAGGCTTCCAATGCGTATCTCAAATTCTTGAATGGCACCGGTATAAGGATGCTATTAGATTTTGTGGAAGGTATGCCCATGCATCCTAAGAATAACGCCGTAGAAGGCTTGGATTCGGTCATTGGTGGTTCTCTTCCACTCTTATTCACATGGGTCATCTTGCAGCTTTTTCCTGTAAGTAAGTCTAACCTTGACTTTCTACATTACAAATGTTGTAGTCGTGTTTTATTTTGCATCATATTATTATCCTTTGGTTATTTATTTTATCTTTTCTTAGTGTTTTCTCCCGTCCTTCAAAATTTTATTTAAGGGGATGTACTACTCTTAAAGCGAGGTTGTTATATGACCCATATTATTTGAAAACTCGAAACATTTCAGTAATAAGATTTTCATAATTACTTGTCTATATCTATAGGTTTTTACGTAGAATTAATGAGGTCCTGCATCTCTCCTTATAGTTGGCATCCCTTGGTACCATATCACAGGAGAAAGTAACATGCACAAGATGATTGCAAATTTCATCTAGTAGTAAAATATCTTTTGTCGTCATAATTTTTCCCAGCACTGATGGAGATTTGACTTAGAGTTTTAGGTAAAGCTTGCCCGTGCAATACACTTGTTGTTTTGATTCTCTCCTGTACATATGTATAGTAGTTTTCGTAACACGAACCCACGCATTGTTCTCTTACCCGAGTCGGAGCACTTGTATAATATCAAAGTGGGTATGTGATTGTTGATAGTTCACACGTATCTATACTCATCAAATAAATTGTTGGTCAGCCATCAGAAGTTAAACTTAGATTGTATATTTAGTAAATAATTCGTTAAAATTTTAATTTATGTGTCTGTTACAATGTGCCTCTTGATGAAGGTTATAATGACAACCCTGGTTTATGAGAAGCAGCAAAATTTAAGGATCATGATGAAAATGCATGGACTTGGTGATGGTCCATACTGGATGATAACATATTTATATTTTCTTGTCATTTCTTCTGCCTACATGGTATGTCTTATGGTATCCGGTAATCTCATAGGTAAGAATATCCACACATCATCAGAATTTTGTTGTTTTAGTTCATGTCCTATGCGCTCAAGAATGTCACTGATTAAAATTGCATTAATCTTCTTCCTTTCAGGGATGTCGATCTTCAAATTTACTGAATTGAGCGTACAATTTGCATTCTATTTCATATATATAAACCTACAGATTTCATTTGGTTTTCTAGTGGCGACAGCATTTTCAAATGTTAAAACAGCTACAGGTCTGTACCCAACCCCCACCCCCCTTGCATTCTATTCCTCGTATTATGTAACATATTTGAATGTGGTGTCTCAGTAATGGCGCACATGTATGTATTTGGATCGGGACTCGTTGCAACATTTGTATTCAAAAGTCTCTTCGAATCCACATCGTTTTCAAGTGAGTTGATCTAATTTAGGCAGTACGAGAGGGAGAGAGAAATTAGTAAAATTAAAAATGACTAATATTCTCTTGTTTGCATTATCTTATATATACATCCTTACTGTACAATGTGTACTACACTTGTTTCTTAGGAATTTTTACTTTCATTTACGTGGTCTAGAATCATCTTATTACATCTTATGGTATTCCCTAATTACATTCAAATGATCTAATTTGTTATAGGAGGTTGGATTACCATACTAGAGATGTTTCCTGCCTTTTCTCTATACCGTGGAATTTATGAGTTTGAAGACTACTCCAAAAGAACATCTTATGTAGGTTATGCCGTTAAAATGAGTTGGAAAGATGTGAATGATGGTGAGAATGGGATGAGAGAAGTCTTTCTTCTCATGATCGTAGAATGGTTCATTATGCTTATTGTTGCATATTATTTGGATCAAGTTGTATCCGCAGGTAGTGGTGTTAGAAAGCACCCACTGTTTTTCCTAAAGAAATCGAAGAAGCCATCGGCTTCTTATCAGCAACCAACTAGCCAGACACAGCAGTCAAACATTCATGTTCAACTTGAAAAACCTGATGTTTTCCAAGAGGTAAGTCTGTTTCTTCACAAGCAGTGCATACATTGCTTATTCTTGATGCATTTAGATCTAAAAGGTTGGAATGTTTAGCTTTATCCACCCATCCATGAAGTCGATATCTAGTAGCGGGAAGATTTATAATAACTCAAAGCCACCTAAATTAGTGGTGTAGACCATTATTTTGCATCGAGTCAAAATCAAAGTTCTTTGGCTTAAGCTGTGGCCTATAGATTGGATTCTCATTGTTTCCAGAACTTTTCTTGTCTTTTATTTTCTATCTTCTGTTCCTTATGGTGTTATACATTTTGCAGAGGGAAAAGGTAAAAGAGTTGATGCTCAAAAATGATAGAACTCATTCCATCATCTGTGATACTCTCAAAAAAGTTTATCCAAGTAAAGATGGTAACCCTGAAAAAGTAGCAGTAAGAGGGTTGTCTCTTGCTTTGGATCGAGGGGAATGTTTTGGTATGCTCGGTCCTAATGGTGCTGGTAAAACCTCTTTCATTAGTATGGTGAGTTTTCAGCATTGTGAATAAGTTAACATTCAGAGGCTTCATTTATTCTTCTCCAGTACCCCGCAAACATAGAAAAAAATAGAACTACTGTATGTGTACAGCCTCTCAACAATTAATGGTTTCTACTCTCAGATGATTGGGCTCACAAAACCAACCTCTGGCATGGCATTAGTTAGTGGATTGGACATAGCAACTGAGATGGACGAAATATATTCCAGCATGGGTGTATGCCCCCAACATGAGTAAGCAACAACGCTTTTCTTTGTTTTCTTTGTTGAGGCACATTGTGTTATATACCAGTACTATGAAAAAAAGATAGTAATTGATTTTGTTTTACGGACAAAAACAGCCTGCTCTGGGAATGTCTAACAGCCAGAGAGCACCTTTTATTCTATGGTAGACTGAAGAACCTCAAAAATTCAGCCTTAACGGTGGTAAGTTTTCATATTTGTGGGCAATATTGTTGGATCTCTTTTTCGTTCCTTATTACCCATTTACTTGTACTAGCACCATTACCTACCATCAGTCTAGAAACATGTTTGATTCGTTATTTCTTTTGTTTTCATTCTATTACTGTAGGCAGTGGAAGAATCTCTAAAGAGTGTTTACCTATTTCATGGAGGTGTTGCCGATAAACAAGCTCAAACTTATAGTGGTGGGATGAAGAGGCGGCTTAGTGTTGCCATTTCGTTGATTGGTGATCCTAAGGTTTTGATTTTCATCTTTTCTTATTTGCATTATTTATAGTTCGGTTGTGCGCTGTTCATCACAAAGAGCTCATGGTGTGATAGGGAACTTAAAATGATCAGCAACATGTATTTATTAGTTTCAAGTCTTGGCTAATCACATGGTTTGGTCTTCTTTTTAATAAACACAAATAACTAATTACTGAAACTTTCAAGCTAGGTTGTTTTGACCTCTTCATGCAGTTTTGAATTTTCATATCTTGCAATCTTTATATGTTAGCCTTGTTTTCGTCGTGAAAGCTAGATTGTTTATATGGATGAACCTAGTACGGGACTGGATCCAGCTTCAAGAAACCAGTTGTGGAATATCGTGAAACATGCAAAGAAAGACCGGGCAATTGTTCTTACCAGTAATTAAACTAAAATCCTAGTGTTTTACTAATTCTACTACCTTCACTGTTTTGTATAAAATCGCTGATAATAGATACTTAGATGGTTTCAGCTCATTCAATGGAAGAGGCAGAGGCACTATGTGACCGGTTAGGAATCTTTGCAGACGGAAGCTTGCAGTGCGTAGGAAATCCAAAAGAGGTACAAATAAGATTATCTTTCATTTCTTCATCTACTCTGTTTATTTACTCTTTGCCATCCTCATCACAATTTCTCCCAGTTGAAGCCATCTACTATTCCATTTGCAATTTTTAAATTCTGTTTCTGAAATTCATTATAAATGCCAGCTAAAAGCGAGATATGGAGGATCATATGTGTTTACAATGACAACATCTGTGAGCCAAGAGGATGAAGTGGAGAACTTAGTACGTCAGCTCTCTTCAAATGCAAACAAAATCTACCACCTGTCCGGCACCCAAAAGTTTGAAATTCCTAAGAAAGATGTAAGAATTGGAGACGTTTTCCGAGCAGTTGAAAATGCTAAGACGAGGTTCACGATCAATGCATGGGGTCTGACTGATACCACCTTGGAGGATGTTTTCATTAAGGTAGCTCAAGCCGCACTTGCATCAACATCTACCATGTCGTAGTCCGAATTAAAATCATTGAGATTAGCCGAACTATTCAAATCGGTTGTAAATGTACTGATAGTTATTGTTGTCTGGATATCGGGTTTATGATTTGTAAACCTTCTTTCGGTATGTCTGGTAGTGAAATTTCTTCAGTATAGAGCTTCTCTGCTTTCTCCTCATATCTCCCTGGAACTGGAAGTATCACCCAGTTTCAGATGAAAAATACAACTACATAGGGTCGACTCTTCCATGAGCTTCATAGGACGGTGCATCACTAATTTCTAAAACCATGATTTTGATCATTTTATGGATGTCCGGTGGTTGTAATAATCTTTAGTATCCATGTTAAACGAAACCGATAAAAAAAAATAAGTAGGAGCATTTTTCTCTGTGGATCTTCTACAAATTGAAAGAAATTCAGTTTCCAACTACATTTTTGCTTCTGCTTGAACATGTTCTGATATTATGCTCTTTTCCCTGACATAAGCTGCAGATGTGAATCCTACTATTACTACCTTCAGAAGATATTAAACCTATCTTTGATTCAACAACCGGTTTCACTGTTTCCTCAACCCCATTAGCAGTAGGACATGTCCTGCTATTATGTCCACTTCGACCACAGGTTCCACAATTTCGCCGAGTTTTAACACTTCTTGTCTTGATTTGACTTGACCTTAACTTGTAACAAGTTTTTCGATTATGTCCTCTTTCTCCACAAAGCCCGCATTTGAACTTTCTTATTAGTGATCCATCCTTAATAAGTTCTGGACAGTAATGTCTTCTATGGCCTTCCCTGCCACAGTTACTGCAGTAAAATCTGACGCCTGTCGAAAGTTGGAGCTTATTTATATTAGTTGCTAAACAAGTGTGTAACAACCTCTTTAACCCAAAAGTACAGAGATGTAAAAGAGAAACGAAATGCATTATGTCTTTGGATTTGAAAGTTTGCTCCTAAGATCTTGAATAAGCTCAAAAATCAAGTGCAAGCTTCGAAAAAACATATCACACAAAAATCAGTTTAATATCTGCACTACTTGCATCTGAATGATATTGAATAAGAAAAAAAGAGGTACCTTTCATTGCAATGCTTCTCTTGCGACGGTTTTCTGGATCAAGGAAGAAAGCTTTCACAGAGTCAGCCGCCCTCTTCCTTGCTTCAGCAGTCCCTTTAGCTTTCTGTAATGCAAAAATTTAGTAATTCATATGTGATGAAGTTCTTTAATTGTTCTTCCACCAGATTATTTTAGTTCAGATGTGAAGGTTTAACATCAAATATCAGAAATGTTCTGGCATCCCAGACCTTAATTGCAGCCACTCTCTGAGCATGAAGCTTTGGATCGCGATGGAGAATCTTCATTCGTTTAGTAAATAATCCTGTTTTAGCATTCAGATTCTGCAAGCATCCAACTAAACAAGGAAAATCAAACTTATGATTGTCTCTACACATAATCAACCTATGCTATTATCAAAGATTTTCTGTTACAATAAATAGATGCAAGTAAAGCTTGTGGACTCAGTTATATTGTTGACAAATATTGATAGATGGGTTCTATTTTCCTTGCATATGGAAATAATTTGCTGGGCAAAAAAAATTTTTCACTAGACGTATGTTATTAGAATTCTAAGTGATGCACACGAACCTGAGAATAGATTCCTAACAAACTCATTCGTTATACGAGATATGACAAGCAAATAGTGCACATGCAGTCAGAAAAAAATGCATTTCAACCTAAATATAAAAGTAAATGAATAGATGAAATGAGAAAGAAGTCGACAAAGGTAAAAGAGACAACTTGAAACAACAATGTGCATATGCAAGAGAGATTGAGTTGTGAACTAACTTTCAGTGATCTGCTGATCTTCAATCCAACTTCAGGAGAAGGTGAATGGTATATCCGTTTGGACTTTTTTCTGACATCCAACTTTATGTCTAGGTTGTCTACCTCATCATCTTCTTTGACTTTGAGCGGAGATCTGCATAGCGAGCAGCGATGATGAGCATACTCTAACTTGCAAAGAGACACTCTTTGAAAAATTAAAATTTCATAGCTCACAACTCATTTCTGGTGCAAAATCTTGGTTGTGAAGATCATCAGACCATGCAAAAAGGGTAATACCACCAGCATGAAGTCTACTAGAGTTAGAAATAAAAAAAGAAGCGCATGCAAGGTTTAACGAATTTACATTGAGCGAGCTTTTTCCCATGGTTGCTCGTCAATTGACTCTTCCCACATAACACAATCTCCCAAGCATTTACTACACGTTTTTATACCCTGGAACAGGTAAACCAACAAATATAATAAGTAAAGTTTTTGATGCTCATCAACAGCTAAACATCAAGGACCTGAGCACATGAATGCCGTATTCACAGTTGGATGAGCAACCTGACTGCCTGTTATGGTGAACAGGCCATACCAAGTCCGCGAACATTCCGTAACTATCGCAACAACAAATGATGTTTAGCAAGTATATTCTTATTGCCATTTAAACGTAATCAATTTATCATAAAAGAAAACCATCAAAAACATGTAAAAAGAAATAAAGAAATAAAAAATGTGCACATACCTTTCCATTACACTGTGAACAATCTAAGTTAGACCTTTCTATGCCACACTCAGTACATGGTGTATAACCTCTACCCCTACAACAAGGACAAGGCAATTCTCTAATATATTGTCCATTTGGTCCAAACCATGATCTTGGTTTAGTTGCTCCAGCAATTAGTTTCCTTGGTTGAAGATCATCAGTCTCAAGACCAAAGAAGTCCTGTGAAGGATCATAATCATTCGCAGAAGATGATGAGAATGATGATGTACAAGAAATGAAGTCAATTCTTCTTCTATTTGAATCAAGTAAAATCCATCCTTCTGATTTTCTATGTTGTTTCCAGTATTTAGGAACTAATAAGAATTGGAAAGATGAACAGATAGTTAACATTTGTTTACGATGTTTCCTACTGAGAGAGTAAGAGATGTTTTAGTGGAGTTGTGTGGTGAACAGACAGGGAAAGTGTGGTTTTCCTGTGGATAAAATGAATTTGGACCATTAGGTAATTTGAGATATCGGGATCACTACTCCTGCATTGCAGTGCTTTGCAATAGATCCCTTGGAAAACTTTTCTCAAGCCCAATAGAGGCCGGAGGCAGGGGATCCTATATTTCCCTACCTATTTTTGTTGTGTATGGAAGGTTAACTAGCCTTCTTAGTAAAGGTGAACCTGATAAGAAAATTCATGGAATAAAGATAGCAAAGCATAGCGTCCCGATCTCACGCCTCTTGTTTGTTGATGACTAAGGTTGTGAAATAGTGAATCGTGATACGACTGTTTTCAATTTTAAAGAATCGAATTATGAATAGTAGGTTCACTGTCATTTTCATATTAACCTTATGGAAAATCACATCGTCACGTGTAAACATCGCTAGGCACAAATACGACCGGCACAACTTCGTGATGAATACAGAATACATCTTCTGGCAGCACTTTTCCCATCTTCGAAAATGACAATAAATCTATTATTCATAATTCAAAAAAGAACAACTGTCAAGTTTGAATGGGGTAATTGAGCATTTAATGCATGAACAGAACGGTCATATCAACAGTCTGCAGTCTGACAGGACAAATGGTGAGATATAATTCGACGAAGCCCAAAGCGATAGCGACGGTCTCAACGAAGAATACTTGACAGTTGACCGGCGAAAACGAGTACCAACAAGAAAGCTACACTGAATTATCTTTGCGGGGGTGGTGAGCAAGCGAAGTGAGCTATTATCCACTATTGTAATTTACCTATATAATGGATTGTAAACAGTGTAAAAAGGGTTGAGTAATTCATAGTGTGATAGAAGAGAAAAGATGATAGATATCTTGTATTTAATAGAGTGCTTGTAATCGTCATCCCTCCATAGTGAAATCACCTCTCCTGGACGTAGGTTTTCACACTGAACCACGTAAATCGCTTGTGCCATTATACCTTCTTATTTACATGAATCTTATACCCTGAACTTGACAAATTGCACTGATAATAGCTTAGGATTGTTACTTGGGTGTGCTATGAGATTTCCTACAGGTACACCTAAGAAACGAAAAAAGTATGAATGTAGGTATAAAAATTAGATTGATGAACTCCCACAAAAGTACTATAAATTGTTACGTAAGTGCATAATTATTTTTAAAGGGTCCGTAGCTCGGTGGTTTAGCTCTTAATTGGCAACGGTTAGATAGAGGGTCCGAATCTTAATGTTTTCATTTTACATTTAAATTGGCATCATCCCTGAAAAAAATATAAATTAACTTAGTTAAAAAATACTTTCTTTGTTTCAAGAAAAGAGTTACTATCACTTTTTCATCTAGCCTAAAAATAGGTTAAAATGAAAAAGTGATAGTAACTCTTTTCCTGAAATCGAAAATAGTATAAATTAACTTAGTCGAAGTCAAATAATTTTAAAAAATCATTATTATATTTCTTAATTGCGGATGATTTGAAAAATTTTAATACATCTGGGAAGATGATAAATTTTAAAAAATATAACATCTTTTTCAGTCCTAAAATATCAGTACATTTGGAAAAATCATTATTTAAATTTTAAATCTTAGGAAAATCATGATCGTGGGCAACTACCTAGGGACCCATTGTTTATCTTTAGGTATAAGATTAAATGTTTTTTGATTTTGTGACTAAAAGATTCAAAGGCGAACTCTAGAATTAGAAAGGCGAGATTCTCACACATGATGCTAGAATAGTACTGGCAAAATCTACTTTGGAATCAAGTAGTCATTGATTCCAAAGCAATCTCTTGCTAACTTACTTCTCTCCATAGAGATTTCTGGTGAAGAGAACAGGATAGAGAAAGAAAGGTTGTTATCTAAAGACCTAGAATACTTTGGCCAAACCAACCAACCTAGGGGTACTGCGTTGTACGAATTTAGCAGCAAACAATCTACCGCATCTAAGAAGTTTATCTTGAAACTTGATCACCAATCCTAAATCCTAAGGGTACAAACTTAACACTGGAATCCAAACGCTTTAGGAATTGCAAATATTATTATTTATACCCAAAGATTACAAAGGAAACAACTTGGAAGGTTGATGGGATTTAATTTATGCCGCAAGTGCACAATTAACGATAAGATAATATATAATTACGAATTTATCCAAAGATATTAAAATATTGTTATCTTTAATTTTAATCAATATTATGCCTAAAATAATAAACTAAGAAATATTAAATTAATTAAAACTAATAAAAATAGTTAAAATAAATAGAGTAGAAAAATCAAGGGCTTTGGATTCACCACTACATGGTGTATCAGAAAATTTGAACAATTTTATATAATATTTTTTTAAAAAAACTCAAGATGATTTAGGACACAATAGACGTCTTGAAAAATATAATGTTTCATTTAATTAAATTTCTTAAAATACTAACAATTCTTGTAACTTAGAAATGTTGGGTTCTAGACAAGAACAATAAAAACTCTTTTAAGTAAGCACGAAAACACGTAAAAATAATTCTTATCGTAATAATCAAGATATAACTATCAAAAAACTTATTATTAAAATAAATTAAAACTCTCTAATACACATAACCCTAGCGAATAATTTATTTCATTACAAAATAATAGAAAAACAAAAGAATAATAAACGAAAAATATACTAAACTAAAGTACTAGCTAGGACAATACTGTCTCCGGACCTCCCTCTTGTTGGTTCTCTGGCACCGTTTTATATGGAGAAATCTGCCTATAAAGATTCCAAAAAATGTCTACACTTTCCTTGATCACCTGGATGGCACCGTCATATTTTCTTCCTTCTTTATATGGAAAAAGATATCATTAATCTTTCAACAATTTATGCAGTCTTTTGTAACATGAGTGGCGTGTCCGTAACACTTTGGCTCATGCAGGTATTCAAATGTAGCTATTCTTCTTATTTTCTTCTTCATTCGATACGTAATAACAATATAGTGCACGTATGAACAAGTGGTAGGACCCATTAAGAGAATGAAGAAGTGAGGCTGTTGGTTCGGAGAAAAGATTATTTCTCTCAAATCTTTTGTTTTGTCATTTTAATAGTGGGTTATAAATGAAAAGAAGTTCTTTTCATTTATGTATAGTATTCATACAAATACAAGAAAATATTCTCAATTTTTTCGCGTGAATGGGAATCAACCGCCCCGACACCAAGCCCCCATTTCACTGATCTCAGCATATTAACTGCAAAACCACATTAACCAATTTAATTACTTCCTTGTACTCTACTAATTTAATTTCTTCCAAACATGTTCATTCACGGGTAAAGTCCTTTGGTCGGTCCATTGAGCTTTATTTATTAAAATTCTGTAAAAATAAATAATTATATTAAATTTATATAAAATAAAGAAGTAAATAAATATAAATTAAGATGTCAGAATGACGTGTTTATACACTCATCAAATAAACTCAAGCCTACATTTTGTTAGTCCTCGAGCAAAACTAAAAATAAAAATTAATCTAAAAATAAAATAAAAATTCTAACTCACTTTCTCAGGAATCGCGACTACACTTAGCATGTGTAACAAGCCTTTAAACCCCTAAGTGACCTTAGCGGACGAGTTTTGTCTCGTGATGGTTTACAAGAGGTATACCAACAAAACCTTTACTCCAACATTTAGCTACTTGTAAACGATTGAGGGTAGATACTAAACATGCTATTTAGTTGGCTACTAAATTCTTTGGCTATGGGGGGAATTACCCTGTTTCGAATCCAATTGTTGTACACTAGTTTGCACTCAAGCGTACTAAAATTCATATATAAAAAAACAAAACTCTACTCAGATAGTCGTACAATGGACCACGATTAACAAACCACAATCACATGAATAGATTATGAAGATGGACATGGAAATAGAAGTGTGCGCATGTTGACTAAGGTAAACGATGTTTCCCAGAATATCTTTATGAAAATTATGCCAAAACAAACCCTAATGGAGTGAGATACGCACCCACTGGTCTGAATCCAAATTCTAAAATCAACTCAGTTGGTATATACAAAGGCCCCAGCGGTCGATTTATTTATTGAATATTATTATTATTATTATTTATTATTTTATTTTTATGAGAACGAAAATTTTATTAGATAGGAAAATCCTATTACACACTAGTGGTGGGAAGCCTCGCCACAAGCTGGGCTCCCACACCCTTTTGAATGGAAATGTCAAGTCTAAAGAAAAGAGAATTGTCTATTTCGTAATTTTAATCTAGGCTTGCAGTGCGGTTCTGTAGCCGGGACACAAAAGCTATAAGGTCCTCTCCTAATTCCCCCAAAGTGGTGAACGCTAACACACTGAACCCATACCCATGGTCTTCGCATTGGGTTAGGTATTTGATGTTCTTGCGAGCCGTAGCGTTCGAGATTTCCTGACCGAGCATAAGGCGGCTCCCCTGGCACCCGTGGACGGGGACACTCCTATGACGTCGAGGAACACATCTCGGCCATTATCCCAATTGTAAACGAGGATATCTTCCGGCCTCAAGGAGTTCTCATTATCCGAGAGGAATCCCAGGTTAGCTTCTTTACAAGCGGAGACTCCAGCTTTGTAGCACATGTCAGATAGCACATCCCTGACTAAATCATGTCTAAATTTGAGGCCACCTCACTGGCACAGTGAAGTGCATGATCTCCAAACACGTCCATACCCTGCCCACAACAAGAACATAAGCTCCCCACATCATATTGTTATATACCAAGCTTGTAACTAAGGACAGCCCGGAATTGCCGAAACCCAATAGCTTGGTGAAGCCCGGCTATGGGGATATCCTTGAGAAAGTCTTGGGCATGACTCAACTTGTTGCTTTTCCAAAGAACAGTATCTCGCTCGGTCAGGTGGAAGCTAGTGGGTATATTCTTCTTGACCACATCAAAGTATTGGGCTGCCAGAAGGTGCATAGGGCACGGGGAAGCGACTTGGATGTTAGCACAAGATAAAGGGAGCCCACAAACCTGCGAACCTGTCGTAAGCCTGTTGGAAGCTAAGGTGCTGGTCCGCATCACAATGGTTTTTAAGGATGGTGTCCTGCAGCTGTTGCGTTTGTATGCATGAAGCTAGGAAGCTGTAGTGGCAGGCGTCACCCATGGTGTAAACCCCTAGTCCACCATACTTCATTGGCAAGGTGGCTAGACACATCTGAGTAGGCCCAAATTTAGTACCATCTCCAGTCATTATGTGTCTGAGAAACTGCATGAGGTGCTAGTCAAAATGGGCAGATAGAACCTGGAGGGCTTAAGGGTTTGTGGTTCTCAGTGTGAAAAACAGTTTGGAGACCCCGGCATAATTTTTCAACAACAAGAGCTCACTCTGTGGGTCCTACAAGGACTTCAAAGACTGCATAAGCTGACATGTCTTGTCCACTCTTCCCTGCACAATATCTCTGCAGAAGCTTGAGCTTAAGCTAGCTGGTCCTCCTAGTAGCTTAACGCCCTGAGATGGTCTACTAATGCCTGCAGGGAAGATACCCTCCTCCAGAACTCTAGGATCAACCACAGGACAGAAGAGCTCCGTCTTGCTAATGTTGAGAAAGAGCCCTCTACTGAAGCCTTCTCTCTGGATGATATGCAAGGCTTTGGCTACCTCCAAAGAATCACCTGCAATTGTACTATTGTATAGATACCATGCATCCATCACAAGGGAACATACAGATGCTATCTTAGAGATGAGGGGATGCAGGGTTAGTGCAAACAACAATGGTCCAAGGGGATCCCCTTGTTGCACTCCCTGAGAATAAAGAACAATGTGATCCTGGTAGTATAATTTTGCTGGATTTGCATTGAAAAATTCTACCCATATGGAAATACTGCGGCATTTGCTCCTCACCTTATGAAGCATCACTGTTCTGTCCACCAGGTTGAAAGCATTGATGGAGTCTATCAGCAGCATACTCATGGTCTGACACCTCCCTTGCGTCTCCAGAACCTTGTTAGATGAGTGGAGGATCGCTTCCCGCCGCCCGGCCCGCCCGCCCCCATAAACACTAGATATCAACACCAAACTGATGATCCCCCAGGTAAGAAGCCAATTCCTTACTAACAGTAGGTGCGGCCAGTTTGGAGCACAACCTCCTCCAAATAGTCCCTACTGTTATTGGCCTTATACCGCCCCCTGGCTTGAGAAGAGGGGTCAAAGTAGCACTATCCACATATGCACCTAACATGGGGGGGACATTTTCCAGCAATCCATAGGTTAACCACCCCAGTTAGAGGGATGAGCAGCTCCTCATCAACGGATGAAGCAGGACCACTTAAGGCATCTAATAAATGTTGTGCCCTTAAGCCATCCCTACCGCAAGAGGTACCCTTAGGAAAACCTTTAATGGCTCTTAGGACAGCTTCCTTATCCACGCATAGACGTCTTCCTGGATGTGGCCCTCTGGGATACCAGGAGATGGGATAATAGGGTGCTTATTCCTTAGTTCACTGAGTGTTGTTGGAGTGCTTGGTGCTAGGACGTTAGAAGACAAGACTTTAATTGCTTTCGTGTATTGACCATAGCTCAATTTCCTCTTACAAGCATTGAGGTTCGAGCCCGCCCCCCTTGGGCGGGGCCCCATGTCCAATTTTGAATCCTTGCTCTTGTATGTATTTGGTGACGCCAAAAGGTTGTGCACTAAGCTGTAACACCCGCCTCCATTCCATTGTTGTATGGAATGGTTTATGTTAGAAGCCTGGAGCTTCTTTCTAGTGCCAGACCTTTCTTCCCTGGAGTTCCTTGGATTGAACAAGCCAAAAGTACAAATGGGCAACAGCAACAGATGCACCCACACTGACAAGTCTGTTGGGTTGGATATGACTTTCTCTAGAGTGTACTTAAGGTTCCTGGAAAATCTCAACCTGCACTGTTGTGGGATGCTAGTAACTGTAGGCACATTCCTAACGAAGAGCTGGTTAAGCATGTCCAAAGAAGAACTAGCAGCCTCACCGGGATCAATAGACGTCTTTACTTCTGGAGCATTGCATGGTTTGTCAATCCCATGCACCAAAAACTCAGTATTCAGACCATTGAGAGGCTTAGGTATGAAATCTGCATGGTTGCGGCATGGTCTCTTCCAGGAATAAGTATGCATACACAAAAAGCATAGCCACATTTGCAAACTTGACAACACATGTTCCCAAGCTGAAAAAACCGATAAGTCTGAGTGTATCCTGCCCTGCAAGAAGACCTAGCTTCCTCTGTTGCCAAGTGTTTGTCTTGAAGATACCTATGGAAGCCGGACCTGCTGAAGCCCCTACCACCGACCCCATCTGTACACCCATCACTCCCTTTAAATGGGCAGTGAAAGAAAAATTCACCTAGGGAGCCACATTCTTCACTGCATGTTATGCCACTAGCGGATCTAGTGGTTGGAATTGTAATAGGGAGGGACCATAGGATATACCAGGAATGAAGATGCAATGGAATGACTTTAAGATATGACACTGAAATAGACACAGGGACTTCACAGCAGGAGTCTGTAGCTGGTGAGCCAACAGATAGCCACAGGAGAAATCTGTAGCTAAGCGAGAAGGAAAAAAAAATGTTGAACGGAAGATGAGTCTCAGGAAGACTCACATATACCAGAAAACAAAAGCTAAGGCTAGGGGAGCTAAGCCTGAAGAGCAATTGTGTTGTACAGGTCTCCAAAGTGAAAACTGGAAACCATGGAACATACCTAGAGCTAAACAGGATGTGGGATGGAATTCAATGGAGTGTATGCTGAAAGTGTATGCTGGAAATGTGGAATGCGAGGATGTATGTAAAATTTAAGTGAGCCTCTGGAGGGAACACCAACACAAAAAAATTGAAACAAAAACTAGGTGTACGGACCCAAAAATTCAAGGTTGAACAAAAGTAAATCAGGAACTGAAAACAACCAGGAAAGAACCGTGAAAGTGTTGTTGGAAGAAACACAAATACATAAAAGATAGAACGTGTGCTGGATTTACAAACTTGAAACCAAATCAAACCATGAGTACGGACCCAAAAACTCAATGTTGAACAAGAGCTAATCGGGACGGGAAAAAAACCATGGAAAGACCGTGAAAGTGTTACTGGATGAAACACTACCACAGGAGAGCTAATACGTAAGCTGGAATTACATCCTTGAAAGAAAATCGAAAGAACTCTTGGAAAAGAAAATACTAGACTACTGGTATATACAATGGAAGATGCTAATTAGAGAGAACTAACTAGGCATAAAGGAAGCGGATTCATACCTGAAGCTTTGTTGGCCAGAATCCCAGCTGGAGAATAGCTCATGGAGTTCATTGAAGGCACCATTAAATTCTCCATGATTTGAACCAGAGATTCTCTCTTTATTCTCCATTTCCTTATTGTTATTATTATTATTATTATTATTATTATTATTATTATTATTATTATTTTATTTATTATTTTATTTATTTATTTATTCTTGATAACATGGTTAGATCTTTTGAATCTAAACGCATGCTTCTTGTCAGCATATTGCATGACAATTCTCCTGGATCCTACGTTCGACGCTTGCTTAGGTGACAGAGATAGAGAGAACACACACATATTGTTATCCAAGTGTCAATTTTTTTATATGAATTATTGGTCAAGTTCAATTAAAGTAATTGAGCTTGATCTCAATCACTCTATTTCATCCTAACGGTGACAAGAATGCGATATTAGTGCCCTACCAAATCACTTAGAGAAACACAAAAAGTTACAAAAATAAAAACAGAACGTGATATGGTGATGACTCTGAGATATGGTGATGACAATCATGTTATTTATAATACTTGAGCTTTGTCCCCTTATGAATATACCATTTAGTTTGGTTCCTCAACTCCTACAATCAAGAGGTTTGTTTCCATCTACTTAAAAGAGTTAGTGTCATCCTGAATTGTTCACAAGTTTCTATATTTTGGAGTTTTTACTACAACTAAAAATTTTAAATTTTTTTATTTTTTTCTCCCTTACCCCCACACCTAAACTGAACACAGTCTTCGATGTTCTAAAGATAAATGAATGAGAGCATGAACAAAAATTACTAATGATCATAGTAAAGAAATAACAAAAGATATTACCAGCACCGTGTACCGAAAGCATATAGGTTGCCTCTCATAGAACGCTAAGTTTAAAGTCTTGAACCAGACCAAGAAAGGATTAGTCACAATTTACGAATCATATAATAATAATCGAAATAATTGTGGATCCTTGAAGTCAATCGTATTTTACTTATACGGTTGACCACAATGAAGTATATAAGAGTGGTGGTCATTCTTAGAAAAACATGTCGATTCTAATTTCCTAAAATATTCGGTTTTGGTTCCAAAATTTATGAATTGACGCATTTGAAATTCATACGTTCCCACATATGAAAGAAAAGTGTTTGGTGGGAAAACAAAATCAATTACGGTATTATGATCCGGGTAAACCACATCAACAGGATGATGGGTTTCTAACACCTGAGTTTCATTTTGGAAAAAATTATTTTGACAAGTTGTGTCTCTTATTCTAACCTCGTCCTCTATATTAGGTAAAATTTATCGGTATTATCAAGGATAAAATTGGAAACACTATATTAGCAATTAATTTCACTTGGGGAAATAGTAGCAGATTACCGTTCTTTTTCGATTTCTCTAAAGGTCTCATGAATTTGTTCTCATACTAAGTCTCTCTTACGTGAATTTTTCAGTCAACTGCTGATAGACACGTTTTCGTGTCTAATTTGTCCTTAATTTGTTCATTGCTGGAGCTTGATTTTGTGCTAATAATGTGATTTTATGTGATTGCAGATACTTTGGTGGAATAAATAAATATGGAAAAAATGGGCTTAAAAGTGCTAGAAACACCCTTATCAAAAGTGTTAAAGGCACCCGAGGTTTTGTTAAAGGCACCCTCCCAAATCGATTAAAGCACCCATACTTTGGATTTGGGGCACCCATGCCCAAATTCAAAGTAAAATGCAATGGCGGGAAAATTTGATTATATTCTGTTGAGATTCTGGATATAATTTTCATGTGATTTTTTGGGTGAAAAATCACAGAGAATGATTACCATAACTCAAGTGATAAGTCATGACCAGAAGATACGTGAAAATCACTAGAAATCTTCAATCACAGATCATGATTATTTTCTTCTCTCGAGAGAAATATTTTCGGGAATGATTGGTGAAGAGAATATCCACATAGAATCAGTATCAAATACATATATTCATACATCAGAGACGATTAAGAGA
>JAJJMC010018612.1:1066696-1112552 GCA_023531435.1 Papaver californicum
TTAAAATTGCATGATTTTAATTATTGAGTTTAATTGTTATAAAAATTAGAAAAATAGTGGAAACCTAGCCTCAGTGTTCTCTCAAATTGATTATCATCTTTACTTGAGTTTTTATTATTTTTAGTCTTATAAATTAAATTTAAATCCAAATCTTCACAAGTCTTAACGAACTTTTCTTACCACTCTACGAAAGACATCAACTGCTTGAGTGAATCTTCTAAAGACAGACAAGCATCGTAAGAAGTGTTAGGTATCAACTGTTTAATTAAATCTTCCAACGAAGGAGAACACATATCATACACATTACAGTATTTCTCTTTTACCAGTTCATATGACTGGTGCATGTGCGAATAGTAATTGGGATCACCATGGTCTGAACCATAACCTCCAGAGGGTTGGTAGTGGTCCCAAGTACTATCCACGCTATGGTCATAGTAAGGATATTGTCCATTTTGAAACTCAGGTCGATATGCATTGTATTGGTCCTCATAATATCGGTTCAACATTTTTATTTTTATTTTATTTTGTGCAAGTGCACATGCAAGGTTGACTAAAATATGTAAGCTCAGGTTACCTTAGAAAAATATAAGTAAATTCAAAGACTGGTCAAAGGTACGAGGCTAACAGGGGGGTAGACAAATGAGATTTATATAGACTTTCATAGAGTTTTATTTTTAGTGACTCCCGGAGACTCTTTGGGAGTATAGAGATTTCCAGTGATTTTAAATAAGAATTGTAGAGAGTCTCTGGGACTTGTAGATACAAATCTAACGGATTTCTAAAGAGTTTCTGTGATTTGTAGAGATAAAAAGATTAAAATATCTAATCATAAATTCAAAACATCTACTAAGTTTTTTATTATGCATGTTATACAATTAACACAAGTATCATGAACACTTAATAAAATGTATTTCATTTGTCAAAATTAAAAGCTCATTGTTGTCATGTGCCTAAGTTTTCATTCTCTTTATTCCACTCATCCCACATTTTATTTGCTATGCTATCTCGCCACTGATTAGCATCTTCTCGTTGTTGTCTCTGAGTTTGATTTTGGGAAAGATTGTCTTCAGGATCTATTTTTTCAGTGGAAGAATCCGGTTACTCTTCACTTTCATCAACTGGAAATTCATTGGAACGACATTCTTTGTGCAAAAAGTTATGTAGTCCTGCACATGCCAAAACTATTTCCGCTTGTGTTTTGTATGGAAACGGGGGTGCACTCTTAAATATTAAGAAGTATGATTTGTATACACCAAATATTCTCTCAACTACATTCCTTAGAGATGCATGTCGAAGATTGAACTATTCATCAGCTTTTACTGGTTGGCGCCCGAAACCTGAGAATTCATATCCCAAACCTTATAACGTGGGATATAATCATTAGAAATATCCAAGTGCAGACAACTTTTTTTTCAAAAAGGGTTTGGGGCAGAAAGAATGCAAATTAGTCAGCAGACAAAGAACCATACAAATGAGAGACATTGAATTTTGATGTGTCTGTGCCCCTATTTTGAATTCCCACTTTTAGGACTTTGGAGAAGTCCACTGGATTTTCAACTCTCTCCTGCACAAGTTCTACAAAAGAGTCTGCTGGTCTCATCCGCACTTTCGGCAGAACACACCAGAAACAAAAACTAAGATAAGATGATAAGAGTAAAATGGTACATTAGTAATTTTATGAGTATATCCTTTCCGTTATAGGCTCCCTGCCCTTTTTGTCTACAACTATCAACTCTTCTAGTAAATAAAGGCTAAAAAGTTCTAAATGAGACCTAACCTCTAATAAAGATCAACCGGACAAAATCAAATTCCATAAAAAAAATAAGAATAAAAGTTCTTATTGCAACTTATTTCCTAAAAAAAATAAACAACCGCAGGGTTTAAGTTGTAGATTCCTAAGATGTAAATCAAATTACTAGTAGTGAATAGTATTTTTACTTGGTTCAGAATAACCAAGGTTTTGGTAGTAACCAGAATAACAGTTTCTGATTGTTAATGTTTGCATTGTAGGTAGCAGTAGATGGCATCGTTTCAGAATGTATTAAAGCTTTGGTAAAAGGTGTCATGAATATTCAGCTAACAGTATCTTGAAGAAACAAACTTTTGACATTTCGTACTAAAACATACTTCCATACGATATTTGTTTATCTTTTTTCATTCTTTACAAGATCAGCATATTGGGTTTCTAAGAAATGAGCAAAAAGGCAAGAACCATGAAAGATGAGAATACTAAGGTGTTGATTACCAGGAGTAAAATAAGTTTTGAAGGTATTAATTACTAACTGGGGAGGTAACATAACGTGTAACACATATGGCCTGCAAACCAAGATGTCCCAGTAACGTGTCTCCACTCTCTCCTCTCTCGCATCCCATATTAAATTATCCATGATATGAGAAAGGATATTACATAAAACTAAACAACACAAAAGTATTTAGGTGGCCGATGGATGCAAGTTCTGTATTATCTTTTTACTCTCAGCACAAAAGTGAGATTTGATCATTCAGAGGATGGTGCTTATAGAATAGAAAATTACAGAGATACATTCTTTTGAATGTGCTCAGTAAATTGAACTCTGTAACAAAAAAACAAGGATTTACTTGATCAAACAAAATAAGAAAAATCTAGGGTTCATCTTCAATTCGTAAAGTAATGAATAAAAAATCAAAGTTAGAAAGAGTTGTTTACTTATCACCACTTTCACCACTAGCTCCTAAGAGTTTGTGAGAATCAAGAACCATGGTTTTATCTTCATCAGATTTATGAACCAATATACTGTTTACTGCAGATGTATTAGCGGCAACCAGAACAAATCCATCACATACCATATCGAAAACACATTCTATTTTTTTTTTAATTTCTGTTAAGCGATTCTGTTGTTGTGTGAGGTATGTAGATTTGGGGGTCTGGGAGTTTTGAAGGTATTGATTACGAACAACACGCTTAATAACACTGGTCTCTCCCTTATCTTTGCCCCTGATTATCATTACCTATATAACATAACCACCTCCTTCTTTTTCATGGAGTTTTAGGGTTTTGGTTTTTTTGGGGAAGGGTAGGGGGTTTCTCTGAGACTCTATTAAAATGGGTATGGAAAAAACGAGCCTCCAAATGATTAGAGGAGACTGACAGTCAAATAGTGTGAAGAAAAATTATTTCGTAAAATTGATAAAAGCAAAGAAAGGTTGAGGAATGAAGAAGAAAGAAGACCTTTGCTACTAACCATCTGATAAGGTTGATGAATGAGAACCTTTGGATTACCCAATTTTTCAAGTCTCTCAAAACATCACCTATAAGGGAGAGATTTCATTCATGCCTATTTTCTTCCAAAAAGTCTCTCAAAATCCCAATAAGTAACAAATTCATGATTTTGAAGTCTTAATCTAATAACAAGAGTGTTTGAGTGACTTCCAAGAAATCTTAATCCTATAACAAGAGAGTTTGGGAGAATTTAAAAGACTTGAAAAAAGTCTCTATCCAATAACAGGAGAGTTTGGGAGACTCTCTGGAAATCTCAATTGAATAACAGCCTATTTCAGAATTCTCTATAAGTCATTATAAATCCCAATTGACTACCCCCTGTAAGGCTTGTGGAATTTCAGCTGGTAACTCCTATCAGGCCCACGACACGTGTTCATCTTACTTTTCAACGGTTTTTCTAAAATCGGTAGCCTAAGGATGCAATTGGTGTGTGCACAGTGTTATATATATACGAAAATAAAAATAATAAAATTAATATTAAAAATCTAACTACAAATAAAATAAAATCTAAATAATAAAATATTACATAATATAATTATTTACAAAAATAAATTACGATCTAAAATAAATAAAATAAAATATTGGATACTTACCTTTTTGGTACGAAAACTTTATCTCCACCTTAAATGCAAAAATAAATCTGCGCACCAAAAGTTGAAAGATACACAAAGACTAAAATCTAGAGAAAAAAATCTAAATATAAAAAAAAAAATTCTAAACTAATCTAATATTTACAAAATTTAATAGAAACTAAAAATAACAACTTGTTAGTCCCCGACAACGGCGCCAAAAATTTTATGGGATTTAATTTATATCGCAAGTACATAACTATTGATAAGACAGTATACGATTGCGGATGCGTCCACAGAGACTAAAAAATTTTATATTTAATTTCTAATCAATATTATACCAAAAATAATAAACTAAGAAATATTAAACTAATTAAAACTAACAAAATAAATAAAAAATAGAGTAGAAAAACCAGGGCTTTGGGTTTCACCACTATGTGGCATATCAGAAAATTAGAACAATTTTATATAATTCTCTTAAAAACAACTCAAGATGATTTAGGACGCAATAGACGTCTTAAAAAATATATCGTTCCATTTTATTATATTTCTCAAAATACTAACAATTCTTGTTACTCAGAAATGTTGAGTTCTAAACAAGAACAAAAAAACTCTTTTAAACAAACATGAGGCCACGTAAAAATAATTCTTATCATGATAATCGAAAAATAAAGACCAAAATAAATTATTATTAAAATAAATTAAAACTCTCTAATATATATCATTGGGTTTCATCCATAGCCCTAATAAATAATTTATTTCATTACAAATAAAAGAAAAACAAAAGAAGAATAAATGAAGAATACTGTCTCCGGAGAGTCCGGACCTCCTGCTTCTTGGTTCTTTTGCACCGTTTTATATAGAGAATTCTGCCTATAAAGATTCCAAAAAACATCTACGCTTTCCTTTATCACCTGGATGACAACGTCATATTTTCTTATTTTTTTCCTTCTTTATATGGAAAAAGATATCATTAATCTTCCAACAATTTATGCAGTCTTTTGCAACATTAATCTTCCAACAATTTATGCAGTCTTTTGCAACATGAGCAGCGTGTCCGTAACACTTTTGCTCATCTAGGTATCCAACAATTTATGCAGTCTTTTGCAACATGAGCAGCATGTCCGTAACACTTTTGCTCATCTAGGTATCCAAATGTAAGTGTTCTTCTTATTTTCTTCTATATTTGATGTATATTAATTAGGGATGCACAAACCCGATCCAACCCGCCCAATTTTACCCGTTCCGTATCCGCCCAATTTTACCCGACCCGTATCTGGCCCGTCGCGGGTCGAGTGCGGGTGGGTTTTTTTAAACCCGTCTTCTGGCGGGTCGGGTACGGGTGATGGCTCCTCTCACCCGACCCTACCCGCCCACCCGTCAAAAATTCCTTTTTTTCTTCCTTCGTACGGACCTTTAAGTTTAACAAACCAAGTCTAACCTAAAACTCAAAATCTCCCCTCTTTTGTACTTCTTTCCTCTCTCTCTCTTTCTCTTTCGACACTCTAATATCTTCAGCGTAGAATCGGAAGAGAGATTGAAGATTTTTCTTCTTCTATTTCTGCATTCGGTAGAAGCTAAATTTTGGTTTTATTTTTTTTCAGCTGAATTAAGAAAAAAAAACCTAATTAGTATATAAAGGTTTACATTTTTTTTCTCTCTTAAGTTTCGTTTTTGATTTTAATCTTAGGAGTTTATGAGAAAGATCGGTGTTTCAGGTTGCATTTGGTAAAAGGAGTAGAAGATTTGTTGGTGTGGGTTTTAGATGTTTTGATTTTGATTTTTATAAATTAGTTTTTTTTTCTTTTTCTTTTTTTCTATTGAATATGGAAGGAAGGAGGGTTGTTTCATCAAGCCCACGCCCTTGTTCAGTTCGTAGAGTTTTAGCAAAGAAAAGACCACGTGTTGATGGGTTTGTTAATTGTGTTAAGAAACTACAGAGAAGAGAGATTTATTCGAAGAAAGATCGTGTTTTTAGTATGAGAAATGCCCAGGAACGATTCAGGAATATTGGGTTACAGGTATGTGCTTCTTCATTTGAATGTGTGAATGGTTGTGTTTAGATTTGAATTTGCAGGGAATCTGAGAGCTACAGAAGATATTTCTCAAAGCACAAAAACACCTCCAGGTCATGCATAACTAGCGTTTGACAAAACACTTGAACTACCAGCTTGGTTCCACCAGGTTTGCCATGGACTTTGTTGGTTATTTTTGATGGTCTAGGACAGAAACTCGAAATCAAGATGGAATGGAGAGTTGGTTTGGAGATGAATCCGAGTTTGCTGAGAGTGTAAGAAGATTTGGATTCGAAATAGAAGCGAGAGAATAGCCAAAACATTCACCAGTTTTAACATGAATTACAATGGAAAAATTCTTTAAATTTCCTTTCAAATTACTAATTTTTATTTGGTTTGTTTTGTTCTTTGATCTTTGTTTTGGAGGTTTGTAGTGAACATACCAGAAAGATTAACACTCTATCAAAGGTTTTTAATTGTTATTGGTGTGTGATAGATTCTTTTCTGCAGACTCGGTGGTGCTGTTGTGTCGCGACTGAATAACTAGTTTCACACAGGCAAAGTATGAACATAAGTATAGAAGTATTGAATCTGGGCGGGTGACCTGTACTCACCCACACCCGACCCGCTTAAATAGCGGATCAGACCCAACCCGACCCGCCTTACGACGGGTTGGATGTGTGTGAATATTTCTATCACCCATCAACTGGCGGGTCGGGTGCGGATGGGGCCAAATCCAATCCACCCGACCCGATGTGTAGCCCTAAGTAATAATAATATAATGCACATGTGTACAAGAGGTAGGACACATTAAGAGAATGAATAAGTGTGGATGTTGGTTAGGAGAAAAGATTATTTCTTCTAAATCTTTTTTTTCCATTTTGATAGTGGGTCATAAATGGAAACAGGTTTTTTCATTTATGTATAGTATTCATGCAAATTGAAGAAAATATTCCCAATTCTTTCACGTGAATGGGAATCAACCGCCCCGACACCAAGCCCCTATTTCACTGATCTCATCCCATCAATTCTAAAACTACATTAACCAATTTAATTACTTCCTTGTATTCTACTAATTTAAATTTTTCCAAATATATCCATTTTACGGGTAAAGTCCTTTGTTCTGGTCAATTAAAATTCTACAAAATTAAATAAAAATGTTAAATTGTACTACCTCCGTTTCAGGAAAAGAGTTACTATCACTTTTTCAAATTGACCTATTTTTAGACTAAAATAAAAAAATGATAGTAACATTTTTCCAGAAACGGAGGGAGTATAAAATAGAGGACTAAATAAATATAAATTTAGATGTAAAAATAACGTGTTTACACATTCATCATTGAAGGTCTAAAGAAGATAAAACCTTTTTGTATTAGGAAAATTGGTCATGTTAACTCTATTAACATCCGGGAAGATAGATGGGTCCTTGAATTTAACACTCATATCATCTATCGTCTTATTTCCATAACATTGGCTAGTCGTTGACTAACAATGATACCCAAACTTGGAATATGGACTTACTCACTTTTCTTTCTGACCTTGCCATAGTAAGAGACATCACTTTGCTTAGAACTAGACTAAGATAGGCAAGGTTTTCTTAAATGAGTATGTCAAAAAGATAGAAGTATTTCCATTTAAAGAAAGTCATATGTTAGTAGTTTATTAATCTACCTATGAAGGGATCACTTCTCTTTCCTCTTCTCTTTTTTCTCTTTCTTGTTTTTCTTTATTAAAATATGAAGAAGACCACTTTTATTCTAAGAATAAATTAGGAAAAAACATTATAAAATGGCTCTAATGATTAACTTTTTTTAATTTTTTTGCAAAACCAAACAAACCTACCATTTAGAAACAAATAAAATATTTTTTAACAAAAAAGATTACCCTACTTATGGACACATCTTTAGAAATAGCCAAATTAAAACACCACAACATAATGTGATCTTGATATTTCGTCTCTAGTTTTAGCTCTGTTGGATCTGCAACAATGAAAAAGCTAAACAGAAGAATTTGTTAAGGTTAGGAAATCGCTGAATTGATATCACACAATGGACAGAGCCACCTACTCAGCAAATTGTCCTTAACACAATAGTCTGTGGGTACTCCTCAAGAATGAGAAATGTTATACCCCAACAACGGAGATGTGTCCAAGATAGAACTGCCTGTTATGACTTGTAAAAGCACAATACAAATCACCCTCAAGAACTTAACAGCAAGATAGAAGTGGAAGGGAAATAAACAAGCAGTGTGCGCAAAACAAAGGAAGAAGAGGGGAAAAGAAGAAGACAGGATAGTAGCTGCTTCTGGAGTAAGTTGAAATGAAGAATTAGTTTTTTCTTTTATAGGCAAAAGAAGAGAATAACATTGATGGCAATCAATTGAAAATCAATTTCGTGCATGAAGCACGGACATAAATCTTGAAACGGAACTAAAACAGTCAAAAAATGTATTCTCTCTTTAATTCAACTTAAATCACGTCGGGTCAGACACCCCCACATTTAAAACAAAATTTAATTTAGTCTTAAATTCTTTTAAGGAAATATATTTTGTTCAAAAAAGGTAAGTCTTGGTTGGCTCGCATCCGCAGCTACGCCCGCACCAGCAACACACACTCATGCCCGCAGCCGTAGCCACAGCCACAGCCGCACCCACAGCCACATCGCAGCCGCATCCGCAAGTCCACAAGTCTGCAAGCCCGCAAGCCGCAAAACGCAAGCCGCAAGATGCAAGAGGCAAGTGCAAGCACACCCTCACTCGAGCCCCTGTGTGTGAAAAGCATGGTTGCACCAACTAGCCCATAGCCTTAGTCCCCCCCCCCCCCCCCACCCCCCACCACCACCACCACCACCACCAATGTGGGACTAAAGGTTCATTCACAAAAGTGAAAAATGAGCTAGTGTTCCTTAGTGACTTCTAGGTCCTAAGATCCATTCCCACCAAGACTAAAAACATTTTAAGTTCATTTTTCTTCAACAATCCCCCACATGAATGAAAATCCGATGAAAATCAGAAATCAGAAAGCGAGAAATACCACTTAGGAAATAGGTGTCCATAAGGTTTTGAACCTTTGCTTAGTGAGAAATTACCGGAAGCACTTGATGGACAGTGAACGCGATGTCTTGAACTGTCATCGTTTGGTGTAGTTCATCAATAACTTTCACGCGTGATATTTCTCTAGGTGCTGTCAAGTTCGTGTCATTGTGTCCATTTTGGCCCTGGACGTATCCCGTATCTCAGAATGCTCTAGAGAATCAGCTCAATTCTCATAGGAAGCGGCTCACTCCCTCATTCATATAGGTGAGTTCTATCAAGAATGTTTAGTGCTACACCCCCCTTCAATCTTAAACTGAAACTATAAAACTCATTAAGACTTAATAAAAATCCATCCTTCACATGCAGTCACACTATCATGTCTACACCATATGGAAAGGACAGAGAATGAAATTCTCTGATAGTGTTTCCTTTAACCCACCACAAATTAGTTGTCTCATTCGAAACCTTGATCTTGGGATCTCCAGTCAGCAAGATTGAGTATCCTTCATGGCAAGTTTATTTAATGAGCTTAATCCCCATCCCCCTCGATGCATTACTAATTATCTCCTTGGACAAACTTTTCGTAAAAGGGTCCGCGATATTCTCCTTAGACCTACAAAGTCAACAGAAATAACGCCAGTTGAGACTAGTTGTTTTAGGGAATTGTGTCTTCTACGAATATGTATAGACTTCCCATTATAGTTGTTGTTTTTAGCATTAGCTATTGCAGCTTAACTATCACAATGTATAGATATAGCTGGTACAGGCCTATGCCAAAGAGGAATGTCTTCTAAAAAATATCTTAGCCAAGCGGATTCCTCTCCTGCTTTATCTAACGCAATAATCTCTGATTCCATAGTGGATCGAGCTATAATGTCTGTTTGGAACTCTTCCAAGATACAGACCCACATACTAGAGTGAACATATATCCACTCGTAGATTTAGACTCCTCTGAGTCTGGTATCCAGTTTGCATCACAAAATCCTTCAAAGACCGCAGGGTATCTCTCATAATTTAAACAAAAGTTCAAAGTGTACTTTAAGTACCTTAACATTCTAATAAGTGAATCCCAATGCTCCTGCCCTGGATTATAAGTATACCTACTTAACCTACTCACAGCATACGCAATGTCTGGTCTCGTACAATTCATCATATACATCAGATTTCGTATAACACGTGAGTATTCAAGTTGTGAAACTCCATTACCCTTATTCTTTTTGAGTCTATAACAAGGATCATAAGGAGTACAAGCAGGTTTACAATCAAACTGGTTATATTTTCTAAGCACAGATTTGACATAATGAGATTGACTAAGACTATATCCATTAGAATTTCTTTAAATCTTCATCCCTAAGATCACATCAGCGGGGCCTAAGTCTTTCATGTCAAAAGTTCTCATTTAGCATGATCTTTGTTGAATTAATTACATCCATGGTTGTACCAAGTATAAGCATATTATCAACATACAAGCATACAATCACACAGGCATCGTTCACAAGTTTAGTATAAATACACTTGTCAGATTCATTTATTTTAAAACCATTAGAAATCATTACATGATCAAGTTTTTCATGCCACTGTTTAGGTGCTTGTTTCAAACCGTACAAAGATTTTTTCAGTTTACAAACTTTTTTTTCACAACCTTTCACTACAAAGGCCTCAGGTTGGTCCATATAAATTTCTTCATCTAATTCACCATTTAGAAAAGCTGTTTTTACATCCATTTTATGTATCTCTAAGTTATGAATGGCATCAATAGCAATTAACATCCTAAAAAAGTGTCAAAGAAATCTACACCTTCTATCTGTTTATAGCCTTTAGCTACTAATCTAGCTTTGTATTTTTCCACAGTTCCATCTACCTTACGTTTCCTTTTGAAGATCCATTTACAACCTATGGGTTTACACCCTAGGGGTAAATCTACAATCTCCCAAGTATCACTCTGTATAATGGAATCTATTTCACTAATGGTGGATTCTTTCCACCATGGAGCTTTAGAAGAAGTCATGGCTTCTCTGTAAGTCTGTGGATCAGTCTCACCTAAGCATGTTATGAAGTCTGGCCCAAAAGATTTTTCAGTTCTAAGTATTTTACCTCTTCTAGGCTCAAATTCAAATTCATCTTCCTCTAAAGGAAATGTATGACTAGTGGAAGGAACATCTAGGGGATCAACACTTATCATGCGAGAATCAGATTTCAATGGAAAAATATTTTCAAAGAACACATCATCCCTATATTCCATAATTGTATTCACACCAATTTCAGAAATTTCAGAACTTACAACCATAAATCTATATGCAGTAGTATGTTCAGGATACCCTATGAAGACACAGTAAACAGTTTTGGGTCCTATCTTGGTTCTCTTAGGTGGAGGAATGAAAACCTTAGCCAAACACCCACACACTTTAAAGTATGCATAAGAAGGCTGTCTACCTTTCCATAACTCATATAGAGTTTTGTCTGATCCTTTAAAGGGTACTCTGTTTAAGACATGACAAGCTGAGAGGACGGCCTTCCCCCACAAGTTTGCAGGTAATCCTGAACTAATTAACATGACATTCATCATCTCTTTAAGGGTTCAGTTTTTCCGTTCAGCCACACCATTAGATTGTGGTGAATAAGGAGGGATTACTTCGTGTATAATATCGTGTTCTATGCAATAATCTCCTATAGGAATTACATACTCACCACCACGGTCAGACCTAACAGTTTATGTTAGCACTCATTTGGTTTTCAACTTCTAATTTATACATCTTAAAGGCTTCTAAGGAATCAACATTTCCTTTAAGTAAATATATATGACAATACCTCGTACAATCATCTATAAAAGTGACAAACCATTTCTTGCCACCTCTAGTTTGAATGAATTCATGTCAACTAAATCTGAATGAATTAATTCTAAGGGTTTAGAATTTCTCTGAATATTTTTTTATAGGATTTTTTAGCATATTTTGATTCTACACAAATTTCACATTTATTTTCATTATCCAAACTAAATTTGGGAATGCAGCCTATGCTTGCCAGTTTATTCATTGACTTATAGATTACATGTCCAAGTCTACCATGCCAAACATTCAATGACACACAAACATAAGCAGAAGAATCAAATTTATTCATTTCAACAGAGGTTATATTAAGTTTGTAAAGACCCTCAGTCTTATTACCTTTTCCTACATAATCCTTACCCTTAGTGACAATAACTTTCCCAGATTCAAAAACAAGTTTAAAACCCTTATTATCTAAAACACCACAAGATACAAGACTTTTGCAGATGTCCGGAACATGAAGAACTTCATTCAATGTGAGAGTTCTGTCAGAAGTGAGCTTTAGCCCAACTTTGCCTTTTCCTGCAACCTGTATGCGGACGAGTTACCCATGTAGAGTTTCTCCCCTTCTCCTACCTTCTGATAGGAGGTGAACACATCTCTGTTTCCACATACATGCTTGTTAGCACCAGAGTCTACCCACCAGTCTCTCACATTGGTTACCAAATTGACTTCAGACACCGTGCCAGAAAACTCGTTCTTGTTGTTATCAACCAAATTAGCATTTTTTTTAAGTACTTACGTTTTCTACAGTGCATTGCCATATGGCCAGGAGTTCCGCAAACATAACACGCACCTCTAGTTTTACCAATGCCAGATTTTGGTTTCGGAAATATACCTTTCTTGTGATTACCTGGCTTGCGTTTGCTGTTGTTGCCCTTTCCAGTATTGGACGACTTGTGTTCAATTACATGAGCCTTGTTGGACAAGTCCCTTGCGGAAGATACGTTCGTGTCTTTGGAGCACAACAATTCTTCCACTTGAATCTTCTTACCCAATTCAACCATACTGACTTCACCAGTTTCATGTCTCAATCTTTGTTTGTATTCAGACCAGGAAGAAGGTAATTTCTCAATCACAACAGACACTTGAAACGTTTCATCTATCACCATGCCTTCAGCAATAATTTCATTGATAATACGCTGAAGTTCAAGGAATTGATCAAGCAAAAAAAATTCATTTGACATTTTGTATTCCAGGAACCTAGCTACCAAAAATTTCTTACTTCCAGCGGTTTCAGCTTGGTATTTCGCTTCAAAAGCAGCCCACAAATCAAAAGTAGTGAAGTTGTCTTTTGCATTATAGAAATCATACATTGCATCTTCTAAACAGTTCTAAAAATATGATTTTTGGCCATATAGTTCTGTATACCCCAACTTTCCAACTCTCTTTCATTTCCAACATCATTCAAACTCTCATCAAAGGATTTCAGAACTAATTCATCTAACATATGGAAACTCAGAAAGAACAACATCTTGGATTTCCATCTTTTAAAATCTTTGCCACTGAAGTTTTCTGGTCTGTCTACATCATTCTTACCCATTGTTACAGAAGAAATATATATTGTATTAAGATTTTTGGATCTGCAACAATAAAAAATACTAAACGGAAGAATTGTTAAGGTTAAGAAATCACTGAATTGATACCACACAATGGACAGAGCCACCTGCTCAGCAAATTGTCCTTAACAAAATAGTTTGCGGGTACTCCTCAAGAATGAGAGATGCTATACCCCAACAACGGAGATGTGTCCATGATAGAAATGCCCGTTATGACTTGTAAAAGCACAATACAAATCACCCTCAAGAACTTAACAACAAGATAGAAGTGGAAGGGAAATAAACAAGCAGTGTGCACAAAACAAAGCAAGAAGAGGGGAAAAGAAGACATGATAGTATTTGCTTCTGCAGTAAGTTGAAATGAAGAATTCGTTTTTTCTTTTATAGGAAAAAGAAGAGAATAACACTGATGGAAATCAATTGAAAATCAATTCCGTGCATGAAGCACGAACATAAATCTTGAAACGGAATTAAAACGGTCAAAAAATTTATTCTCTATTTAATTCAACTTAAATCATGCCGGGTCAGACGCCCCCACATTTAAAACAAAATTTAATTTAGTCTTAAATTCTTTTAAGGAAATATATTTTGTTCAAAAAAGGTAAGTCTTGGTTGGCCCGCACCCGCAACACGCACTCATACCCGCAGCCACAGCCGCAGCCGCAAGCACACGCGCACGCGTACCTAAGCCCGTGCGTACATGCTTCGGTTCGAAGCACCGCGCGTGTGTGAAAAGCATGGTTGCACCAACTAGCCCATAGCCTTAGTCCTCCCCCAACCACAAAATTGTCTAAACCCCTAAGGGCCCTCCCTTAGAAGCAACTTTCTAGGTAATAAGGAGAGGAATCATCTTCAGTTTCTCCAATGTGAGACTAAAGGTTCATTCACGAAAATAAAAAATGAGCTACTGTTCTTTAGTGACTTCTAGGTCCTAAGATCCATTCCCACCAAGACCAAAAACATTTTAAGCTCATTTTTCTCCAACAAGCTCTTCCTCCGGAAGTTATCATGTTTTTTCTTTCCAAATTACCCAAAACACAATAAGCGGAAGAATTATCCATAGATCTCTAGTATGTCCTCTAGTTAATGTTGTCGCCACGCCATAAATTCTATTGCAGAGCACTTGCAAATATTAACTAGATTTTAAAAGTTCTTAAGAAATAATTCGAAATAGATCAAACGAAAGCGCAACAAAACAATAAATGCTGGATAATCTTTTTGTTTAGTGTACAAAACTAACAACTGATGTCTTGGACGTTATCACCTCTTGAACATAGAATCACCCAAGTAGGAATATAATTCATACCTGTCGCCCACAGCACAAATCCAACCTTGGAATATCCTTAAACCAAAATAAGCTTGCATCTTGATCCAGACCCCGCTCTGAAGCCCGTTAACATGTGCTCCAGCACAGGGTTGATAAATTTTTAATCTAATGCGAGCTTGTAGTTTCATAGCCCAATATACTTTGGTAATTTAAAATATAAAGAAACACGGACAGGAGGAAAATACAAAGTTATTTTCTTCTAAACAAAAAGAAAAATTATATCAAGTTATCACTTAACCCCAGAGGACTTCAAACTGCAATTGAAGCAGGTGAGAGCGAGAGGGAAAAAATCTGTCCAAGTCCAACCATAGCGTTTGCATTCTATTCACTGCATCCATACAGTATTAAGGTTAGGTTAGTTCTGCATTCATTATTCATAAGTTATAAGTTTCTCTAACTAGAGTCTGTGTGTTTCCATTCAGTACTTATACTTACGTTAATTTGCCACTTTGCTAGTTTAAATTGATTTCCCTATTTGTTTGATCTAAGTATCTAACTGTTCTGGGTTTTTTTTTTCTTCATAGTTTTCAAGTTTAAGGACAATGATTTGAATCCTAAATTCTTGTTTGTGTCTAGTATGTTTCATAATTGATAATAGATATTTTGATTATCCCGTAGTGATAGTTGTGAACTGATTACAAGTGATTACGACATCTTCTTATAGGTACTTGGGTGGACTTTCTTGGATCTTCTTTGATTTTTCCAAGGAGCTACAACTTGATTAAGGTATTTGAGAAATCTAGAGAGAAATGATTTATTGATATTATTGTGACTGAATGAGTAAGTTGTTACAATTCTGGTAAAGCAGTATATAAAGGACCATATGGAGAGATGTCCTATTATTACAATAGTCAATAAAAGTTAATAGAAATAATTTTAACTCTGTACTTAACAGTCCCCCTCAAGCTAATATGCACCAACATAGTGAACCATATCATCTTGAAAATGACAAAACAAACTATCAAAAACTAATACCCACCATAAAACACTTAAACAAAAGAAACAATAGAATCACTCACATTAAGCACCAATGGCAGACATAGGAGAATCTTGAGCACTAGAAGAAGATCCCAGCGACTAGTGTAGAAGAAGAGAAAATGTACGATAACAAAGACCTTTGTGAAGAGATCAACCAGTTGAGCATCAGAAGAAACATACAACATTCGTAAAAATCCATTATCCACCAATTCCCTTATAACATGAAAATTCACCTCTACATGCGTAGTCCTTGTATAAAAAATATGATTAAAGGCCAAGCAAATGGCACTAGTGTTGTCACAGAACATTGCAATTGGAAACTTGATAACAGTATGTAAATCAGCAAAAAGGTAAGAAAACCACTGTAGTTTAGAAGCAATAATAGATAAGCATTTGTACTCGGTTTCAGCTGAGGATCTAGAAACGGTTGGTTGTTTCTTAGATGACCAAGAGATTAAAGAAGAGCCCATAAAAACTGCATAACCAGAAGTAGAAAAACCTGATAACTTTCGGAAGATGATCATATATCACATCCTCACTGTAGTAGATAAATATCTGAGGACACGCGTAAACATCCTAGGTAGGCAGATTATGATACTAAGATGACAGCAAAGTACTAAAGAGGACTTATTGGTCTTATACGGTAAAAAAAAAAAATATCTACCACATCAATCTGCAGTAAAGACGCGTGGAATCCGAAAGAAGAAATCAACGGTCAAGTTTGAAAGGGGAGATAGAGTATTAAATGAGCTTACAGAGCACGCGTGACGTGATTAGAAGCATTTAATGCACCTGACAAGAATCGACGTACACTCTTCGGGTCGTGACCAAAGAAAGAACAAGAAGTCATTGTCACCTCGGGTCGTGTTCAAAGCAAGTTGAAGATGAAGACCAGCATATCGAGAGAACCAGAGAAGACTCGTGGCATGATATAAAGAGATTTGATCCATACTCCCGAATAAACCACATCAACTCAGATACAGGCGTCCAAACACCGAAGTTTGGTTGTATGATACCTTTGTCTATAAATACTAAGCTCAACCAAGAGGGAAATGGGTGATATTTTTTAGGAGAAAGATTGTAACAAGTTTGAGAGAGTAATTTTGAGTGTTCTTGGTGGAGATTGAGTTTATTCCTTTGTAAGTTCAACCTCTTTCAAATAATATCTATTACTTACCTCCGTGGACGTAGGTAATCATACCGAACCACGTATATCTTTTGTATGATTATTGTTATTATGTTCTTAGTCTTACATGTTTATCTTCTCACTAGAGAATGAATGGTTAAATATGGGTAGTTAGATTTACACAACTACACTCACGGTCATTAAACTAACTATTACGTATGCTAAGGTTTCCAATCCGTCCCGAGAAGTGTTCTTAACTAAATTTGACCACAAGTTACAGAGAGCAAGTCTTTATGAATATCTCTTTGGCTCATATTTAGATTTGAGCTTTTAGATATTTTTTGTGAGCCATTAGCCAAGTACTTTTTTTTAACAAAAGCGTCAAAGTATGGTAATAATGTAAAACCAGTACTCATCCACATCTCAACTATGTTTTTCCACCCTCAAAAACCAAATTGATTTTCTTCTATAAACGACCAAGAATAGTTGAATCTCAACAATATCTTCTAATTTTATTTATACATAAGCCTCGTAACCATCCTTTTCTCACTTTAGTACTTGAATGTGCTAAAGAAAAAGAAAAAACGAATTACCAATCACCCATAACAAAATAAACCGAGTCAACTGAACCTAACATTCATCATTCTCCTAAAATCAATACATGATGCAGATGAGCAGGATATAGTCTATTTTGAGGATAAAGACCCGAGTGTCGTAATTTAGCTCAAAAGGGCTCCATTTTGATTGGAAATGGGTCAACGATCAAGACACGATACGAGTTAGTCTCATGGTCTTCAGATTTTAGCCAACTTCCATCTTTTAGGGCTTCAAACAGGCATTTTTGCTATTTTAGGAAAGTTTTTGTTTTGGTAATAACTTTTTCGTTAGGAGTCCGTTTGGGTCGCCGCTTACGGCAAATAGTTTTATTTTATGAGTACTTTCATTATTTTAGGTCGACCAAAATTTGCCAAAAATAGCAAATTATGGTTTGAGTCGGTTTAGTTTTTTTTTCCCAAGTATATAAATAAGTCCTTCATGTATTATTTTAAACAACTTAATTTGATTAATAAGAATTAATTTCTTAAACTTGTTCAAGTTTAATCGATTATTATTTAGAGTCGGGAAACCGAAGTCTAAATAATTATCATTGTTCATAGTCGATATTCCTAGGAATATTTGAAGTCTGAACAAAACCTCTCTTTTCTTTCTTTTCTTTATTATCTGATGCATCAGTTGGTATCAGAGCAAAGTCGATTCTAGGGTTGATAAGATGCCACCAAGAGTAGCAATCGGTCAGGGTTGAGGTCGAGGTCGAAGAGGAGGTCCAGCAGGTTTCATTCCATGGAGATCTAGAGAAGAATTCATTGAAGACGTCCAAGGTTTGCTGGGTCGGTGTAACCTTCGGAAGGAAGAAGAAGATGATAACGCTAACCCTTTTGCTAGAGGGAATAAGGTAGAATAAATCAACGAGAGGATTTTGATCGCTAGAAGGAAGGAATAAAAGTAGAGATCCCAGAATTTTATGGTGGTTTGGAACGGGAAGAGTTTCTCTCCTGGGTGAATACGGTTGAGGAAGTATTGGAATTCAAAGAAGTATCAGATAACAAACGAGTTTCGTTGGTAGCAATTATGTTTTGTGGGAGGGATAATTCTTGGTGGAAACAACACAAGCTGCTACGCAGTCGTAAAGGAAAACAGAAGTTAGTATCATGGGAGAAGTTGAAGAAACACATGAGAACAGAGTTTTTGCAACATAACTACATTGAATTGATGTACCAGCAGATGGAAAACCTACGCAAGGGAGTACGTTCTATAGACGATTACACCAAGGAGTTTTACTGACAACTTTCTTTTAACGACTTGTCAGAGTCAGATGAGCAAAAATTCGCACGCTATATAGGTGGTCTCCCTCAACAATATCAGGATACACTCAACATGCTTGATTGCTGCTCTATTTAGGATGCACATCATAGAGCAAGGCATATAGAGAAACAAGTAGGGCGTAGAAGCTTAAATTGGGGTACCAATGTGGCAGCATCTCCAGCAAGTAACCGTAGTACTTCAACACATAGTACTGCTATTAAAATTTATTATTCGTCAACACCAAATAAAACCCCAGTTACCACTTTTGGAGGTAGGTGTAATAAGTGAGGAGAATCTGGGAACAAAGCTAGTGACTGTCAAAAAGCAGAACGAGCGAACAAGGTATTTTTCACCGAAAATGACCGTGAAGAAGATGACTGGGTAACTGATTATGAAGAGGATCATGAGGATGATTCTGAACCTGTCGATGAAGTAGTTGCTGGAGATAAAAGAGTGAACCTTGTAGTAAGAAGAAGTTGTCTCACTCCACGTAAAGATAAGGGCGCCAGCTGGTTGTGTAACAATATATTCCAGTCGACATGTATGATCGATGGAAAAGTTTGTCGTCTATTTATTGATCCTGAAAGTTGCGAGAATATTGTTGATGAAGAGGTCGTGAAACGATTCAAGCTGGAAATCAAGGCACATCCATACAAGCTTTCTTGGCTTAAGAAAGGGAATGAGGGAAAAGTACACAAACGTTGCTTGATTTTTTTTTCAATTGGTAAAAATATAAAGATAAAATATGGTGTGACGTTACTAGTATGGATGCTTGTCAACTGTTGTTGGGTCGTCCATGGGCGTTTGACAGGAAAAGTAGTCATGACGGGTATAAGAATACCTATAGTTTTTTATGGAACGACATATGTATAGTACTTGTACCCAGTAAAGAGATTGCATCTACACCATCTACTAGAGAAGCTACCAATCTCTTATCGTTTAAGCAGTTTGAAGATGAGGTAGAAGATGCAGGTGAATTGTATGTGTTGATTGGCAAACAAGAACAACAAGATGACAGTAGTATTCCAATTGCAGCTCAACCTTTAGTTAAGGAATTTATGGATGTTTTTCTGAACGAGTTTCCGGACGAGCTACCACCTCCCCGGGATATACATCATCATATTGATCTCGTTCCTGGATCAAGCTTGCCAAATAAAGCGCATTAAAAATGAGTCCTAAGGAGCATGAAGAACTCCGTCGTCAAGTGGAAGACTTACTACAGAAAGTATTGGTTCGACATAGTCTAAGTCCTTGTGCAGTACCAACCTTGCTGATTGCAAAGAAAGATGGAACGTGGAGAATGTGTATTGACAGTCGAGCCATCAACAAAATCACAGTCAAATACCGTTTTCTAATTCCTAGATTAGATGACTTGTTAGATCAGTTGTGTGGAGCAAGAGTGTTTAGCAAACTCGACTTGAAGATTGGGTACCATCAGATCAGAATTCGTGAAGGTGATGAGTGAAAGACTGCTTTCAAAACTCGAGAAGGATTATATGAGTTGCTGGTGATGCCACTCGGGTTGACCAATGCGCCAAGGAAATTCATGCATATCATGAATCAAGTACTCGGACCCTTTATCGATACTTTTATGGTTGTTTATTTCGATGATATTCTTCTTTATAGTGCTAACATGGACTTGCATGTTCAACATCTTCGAGAAGTGCTCTCAGTTCTGCGCAGGGAGAGATTATTTACGGCCATAAAAAGTGTTCATTCATGACAGATCGAGTTCTATTTCTCGGTTATGTCGTCACTAAAGATGGAATCAAGGTAGATGAGTCCAAGGTTGAAGCTGTGAAAAATTGGACTACACCTACTACATTACACGAGGTAAGGAGTTTCCATGGTTTCGCTTTTTTTACCGGCGCTTTATTCCCCACTTCAGCACTATTAGGGTACCCATTACTGAATGCATGAAAGGAGGAAATTTTTCATGGTCTGAGGAAGCTGATGAAGCCTTTAAAGCTGTCAAGACAAAGCTGATACCTGCACGACTATTGGTGTTACCTGATTTCAGCAAGCCGTTTGAACTACACTTTGATACATCAAAGGTGGGAATTGGACCTGTTTTGAGTCAGGAAGGACGACTTGTAGCGTATTTCAGTGAGAAGTTAAATGGTGCTAAGCTCAACTATATTACTTATGATGTGGAGTTTTATGCTATAGTTCAAGCCTTGAAGCATTAGCGTCACTATCTAATTCATAACGAGTTCATTATATTTTCTGATCATGATTCTTTGAAGTACATCAACAGTCAAGAGAAAATTTCTTCTAGACATGGTAAGTGGGATGGTTATTTGCAAGAGTTCACTTTTGTACTAAAGCACAAAACTGGGTCGGAGAATCAAGTTGTTGATGCCTTAAGGCGAAGGAGTATGATACTCAACACCATACGAACTAAGGTAATATATTTTGATTCATATTCTGACCATATTCTAACCGACCCGAACTTTGCGGAGATTGTGGATGATATTAGTTCAGGCAAACGAAGTGATTACCTTATGCATAAAGGATTTATCTTCAAAGGTAACCAATTGTGTATTCCTGATTTTAGTCTCTGATTGAAGATTATTAAGGAGTTATATGACGAAGAGCACATGGGAAGGGATAAGACTTTCCAACTTGTTTCGAAGTCATATTATGGCCAACAATAAGGCGTGAAGTTGCTAAATTCGTGCATAGATGTCGAATCTGTCAAGTTTCAAAAGTTAAAGCAACTAATACAGGGTTGTACATTTCATTGAAATTTCCAAGTCAACCCTGGACAGATTTGAGTATCGATTTTTATTGGGTTTACCTCGAACTCAGAGGGGACATGATTCAGTATTTGTAGTTGTGACCGTTTTTCAAAAATTTCTCATTTTATTGCTTGCAAGAAGACTACTAATGCACTAAAGGTAGATGAATTGTTCTTCCGTGAAGTGTATCATCTACATGGATTGCCATGTTCAATTATTAGTGATCGAGACACAAGATTCCTTAGTTATTTCTGGAAAACCTTGTGGAAATTAACTAATACAAGGCTTAACTTCACTAGTGTGTATCATCCTCAAAGTGATGGCCAAACATAATTTGTGAATCGTTCGCTGGGTGATATACTACGGTGTATGGTTGGAGACAATCCGAAGAGTTGGGATCAAAAACTTTGCTAAGATGAATTTGAATTTAATCGTTCAGTAAACCAATAGATTTAGCACTTGTTCCTGATCTGAAGAGAATTGAAGTTCGTTGCCGAAGAACGTATCCAACAGTTGCAACAGGTTCACAAGTTGGCTGAAGAAAAGTTGCATTGAGCTAATGAGAGGTTTAAGTAGGCGGCAGATAAGAAACGCAGAGTTGTGGATTTTGCAGTAGGAGATTTCGTGCGGGCAATATTGACAAAGGATCGTTTTCCAGTTGGCAGGTATAACAAACTGAAGACGCGCAAGATTGGTCCCTTGGAAATTATCGCGAAGATTAATCCTAATTCCTACAAGTTAAAGCTTCCAAGTCACATCCAGACTTCTGATGTTTTTAATGTCAAACACTTGGTGCCGTATAATGGTGATAATTTTTATGATAACCAAGAAATTCGAGGGCGAATTTCTCTCAACTTCGGGAGAATGATGCAGATGAGCAAGCTAAAGACCCGAGTGTCGTAATTTAGCTTAAAACGGGTCCATTTTGATTGGAAACGGGTCAACGATCAAGACATGACACGACTTCGTTTCATGGTCTTCATATTTTAGCCAAATTCCATCATTTAGGGCTTCAAACATGCGTTTTTGCTATTTTAGGAAAGTTTTTGTTTTGTTAATAACTACTTCGTTAGGAGTCCGTTTGGGTCACCGTTTGTGGCAAATAGTTTTATTTTATAAGTACTTTCATTATTTTAGGCCGACCAAAATTTGCCAAAAATAGCAAATTAGGGTTTGAGTCAGTTTAGGGTTTTTTTCCATCCTTTTTTGACTAGCAAGTTAGGGTTTTTCCCCAAGTATATAAAAGAGTCCTCCATGTATTATTTTAAACAGTTGAATTTGATTAATAAGAATTAATTTCTTAAATTTGTTCAAGTTTAATTGATTATTATTTATATTCGGGAAACCGAAGTCTAAATAATTATCATTGTTCATAGGCGATATTCCTAGGAATATTTGAAGTCTGAACAAAACCTCTCTTTTCTTTTCTTTTTTTATTATCCGCTGCATCAATACATTTCAAAATACAACCAAAAAATTCTAGTTTTTGTATATAATATTCTTTAAGCTCTGTTCCCAAATCTTGCAAAGGTAACAAAAATTCTTTCACAATTTCTTCAATTTTTTCACGAGTTTATCCATTTGTAGAGTTGAACAAAATTCATATACAACTATTCCTAATATAAACGCCAGTTAAGTAAACAAAATCCAAAGGATTCTGAAAAAAATGTTCGGTTTATAATCGATTGATAAGTACATTTATATCAGCCGATTCTTAATTATTATTTTTGCAGAAAAACTCTTAAGTTTGAGTTTTTACAATCGGTACATGTGGGAAACCTTATCCACCGACGTATTTTTATGCAAAAATATATCATCTTTAAGCAAAAAAATATCATTTTTAAGTTTTATTTATCAAACGGCACTTGTATCGGCCATAAAAATGAAGAAGCATGCGGATTCCGGATTTATATTTTTCATGGACCAAGAACATCAAGAAAAATCAGTCATAATCAATGTAGTCAATATCGGATTTCGATTTGTACCGGTCGAGAGCGATACACTGGTACACCTTTGTATCGGGGAGACTTCGGTTCCAAATATCGGCAAATATCGGTCAACACATTTTATATTTATAATTATTATATCAAACGTTTTTTCCATATTGGACCTATTAAGATATAAAACTAGTACTCATTTTTCTAAAATACCATTAAAAACATGAGTAACAATTGAAAACTCTAAAACAAGGATAAGGAAATTCTTTTCTCTTTTTTTTGGATTTTTTTTTTAAATTGAAAACCCTAATTTTGACATACCGGTCCATCTCGGCCATTTTGGTTAAACCATATCGGTCAATATCTGGGCAAAAATCGTTCCACCGGTATTGGCTGTTTCATATCGGGTGAGGCCCGATACCGGTAAAACCGATGATATTTCGGCCATATTGGCCGAAATCGACTATACTGGTCATAATAATGAAAAGCATATGCCCATTGTTGGTTGATGTTCTTCTTGGATCAAGAACAATCGGCCATTGTGTGAATGTTTTATTGGCCAACTGTTCTCAAACCCAATTTTTTATTTCAAAATATTAAAATTTTGAAATAAAAAATAATAATTTTTTTATTTTTTAATAATCAATCAACACTTGTTAATTTCATATCTAACACGATAATTCGATTATAAATTAGATTAATTAACACTAATTAATAGTAGATAAATTAGCCATTAACAAAAACTAATAGATAAGAGGTTGTTAAAATTACTTTAAATTGGCCCCATTTGAACTCATCGGGCAGGCCCAATGTAATCAATATCAAATATAGGTTTGTCTCAGTTAAAATTAATCCACTGATACAGTTTTATATCAAAAAGATTATCGTTGAAATATCAGTTCTAAATTATTTATATATATAATTATTATATCATATATTTTTTACAAATTACACATGTTGATATAAACAAATAAAAATTTGAAGAAGCAATTAGTATTTAGATCCACAAAAACATGGTAATTTCATTTTAAATGCAATTACCTGATATCTACTGTTTGGAAGCATTCGATATAATCCTTGAAGGCTAATACTAATACCTCCATATAATTCTGCCATCAACAATATATGGGCTTCATTCTAGCTAGTTAACTTCATGGATCTAATGGCTGTAAAGATAAAAAAAAAAATCCTTATGCACTCCCCGCCAATACATACCTTCTTCATTCAGACCCAGTATTAACCTATTTCACTTAGCTGACTTACAATTCATGTTAGTTAGTCGATCCCTTTCACTATACTGCTGAAATGAACTCGGATTGAACTAGAACATCTGAATTAGGCTAAACTAACAGCAACCAATATTCATCAAAATTGAAGAATAAACATATATATATATATATATATATATATAGTAATTATGAAAAATATAAGAGAAAAGGTGGTGGTCGATGAGTAGAAAAGGTCATAAAATCAAATTGAGAAAAAAATTAAAAGAGATTTTAACCAAAGAAAGTAAATAAAGTTTTATAAGAAGCCAATTATTTACTTGGGTCAGCAGAAATAATAAGCTCCACCTTGATTGATGGTTGAAAATCAAATCCTAATTAAACTCATAGTATACCCCTAAATAGTTGGTTCAAAGTTCAAACCACATGGATAAAAAAAAATTAAAGAATAAGAAGACACTGAACCTAAAATCATCTATTTGTTGTAAAAAGAGCTAGGATTTAACCAATAGATGGATCATGAATTGATAAGATGTGAAACTCAAAGTCGCGCAGGTGGGAAATAAGAAAGAAATTGAAAATGACTCAAATGAGAGAGATATTAGATTTTATTACACCGTTGGATTTATTTTATTCTAATCTAAAGGCCATAAACTAAATTCAGTTAATATCGGCTAAATCGTATATGTACACATCGGCAGAAATTCCCAGTCAAACACCGAATATATCATGTTTCGTTTTGATTGAGTGTCGATAACTATAAAATCGTCGACATTGGGTACGGTGGGTAGACCTTAAATTATCCGGGCAATAAGATCACCGAATGTGGAACCAACCCAAATTGGGGTTATCCAAGCACAACTCCATATTATCACTATTTTTTATCCAGTGTATCTGTGTATGAGAATAAGAGTTCACTTTCCTCTCCACTGTCATAAAATCTTATCTTACCAAAGAAGAAGAAGAAGAAAAGTAGAAAAACAATGGAAAATACACCAACTTCTGGATTAACTTTCCAGCACCCTAAAATTACTTCACTCAAAAACATCTTTAGCTCTTCCTCTGTAAACCCTTCTTCTTCTTCTTCATCATCATCTTATAGTTTAATAAGAATCTGTGTGTAAACCTTGCTATCTAATAATAAGAACAACAAATTTACCCTCAAATGTAGAAATTCAGAGTATTTTGAGAAACAACAACATAGATACACAAAACCCTCCGAAGAAACATTTACTCCACAAGCTTTAGGAGGTTTAAGACTTCATTTCATGTCATTTTTTATGGGTTTTATTTAATTGGGTTTTTCGGTTTCCTGCAGCTTTGGCAAAAAAAGGTTTTTGTTGGTCATTCTATATATAAAGGGAAAGCAGCTCTTTCTGTAGAACCCATATCACCTGAATTTCTTCCTTAAGATGTATGCATTTACATTTTCGTCTCTTTAAACAACATAGTTGTGAAATTTGGGTGTAAAAGTTCAGTCTTTTTGAGGTTTTATCATTGCAGTCAGGTGCATATAAGCTATTGAAAGAGGGTTTGTTCTACTTCAGTTTGCTCCCGGTGTTGGGGTCAGGCAATATGATTGGAATAGAAAGCAGGTTGGTGTTGTCCTCCTGTCAGCTTTTTTAAGTTTCTTCTTGTGAATTGTGTTATATTTCCGGTGAATTGTGTTATTTTCCAATGAATTTAGACGAGAAATGTAATTGTGGTGTGTTTAAAAAAAATCAGAGGCATATTGTGCAACTTTTATCACTATGACATGAGGATAATTAAAACCCCAATGTACTTTTGTAGTGAAATTTGTGTATACTCATATGACACTTGCCTAAGTATATTATCCAGAACAAGGATATTGTGTTTTTGTTTCCATCTTAGACATCAACTGAGTTTCCTTTAGATTTTTTGGTGTATATTTGGGAGTGGTCTTAGGTCTGTGAAAGTAATCGGTTTTTAATATTCAGCCTTCGGGTATATGAGTTGATCTTAAGAGTTAAGAGCCATTCTAGTTCTTTATCAATCCCTGGAAAGCTTTAGTTTCACTGGTATGCTTATATCTCCTTGATCCAAAAGATCAGTGGTTATCCAGAATATTTCGCGTGACTCATTTCTACCGTATCCATAATGAGGATTTAGTGATGTCTGCAATTTTGCTAGTCATTACAATAAAGGCATCCGTTTCTCTTCTTTGATTCCAGTGTTCCATGCTTAAAGAATCAATATGTCTTGTTAACTAATATAAAAGAAATGTTTTTTGTTGACTTTTTGTTTAGGTATTCTCTCTGTCAGTGACTGAGATAGCAGCTTTGATGAACCTTGGTTTAAAGGATTCATGTGATTTCTTTCATGATCCGTTTTAGGGAAAAAGGTAAACAAGCTACATTTGTTGTTAAATTGAAAGGCTGCTTGCTGTCTAGTGAAAACGGTTTTGTTGTGGTCAAGTCATCTTGGTCCTATGAATTCAAGCACTTTTGAAGTTTCTTACTAATACTAACTATAATAACACAAAGAAAGAGAATTTGAGAAAATTGGAGCTTCTATCTGTCTCTAAGAAAAGAAAAAGAAAGGTTTGAAACGAGTCTCTAAAAACGTTTTTCGCTTTTATAAGGTCATTGTGTAGGTTTAAACTTTAGAATTTGTCTTTCTGAGGCACCATAATGGCATGAACAAGTTTCTATCAACGAATTACTCAAATTCTTGTTCTCAACATTGCTAATTAGGTTACAGGGAATATCTGGTGGAAGTAATATAACTTGAGAGAAGAACGATGTATTGGCAAACAAAATAAAGAGACACACCCACACTTTGAGTGCTGCATGCTGGATTTTTGGCATAATTGTCTAGCAGAGATTAGTGACTCTTATCGCTGTAACTGTCATAGATTCATCTCCTTCAATTTTTTGCACTATACTGTGCAGTTCCTTCTCAATTAATCAAACTCATAATTTGGCTCACATTGCTCATCTTCTTTTGAATATATATCATATATGCCATTCATGAGACAACCAAATAGCAAGTCGACTGGCAGTGAACTATTGGTCTTAGGTTATGAATGCAATGCTTTTCTGGTGCATGTGTTATTCATCCATCTATTTTGTTTTGTGTTCCACAAATGATTTATGAGAAGTATATGTAACTTTGAAGTTCATCAAAGTGGAACTGATACATGTGTATTCTGCAGTGAGGAAGGCAAGGTCAGAAAGGTTTTGAAAGTGGACCCCCTTCACGAAGGATCTGGACATTTCTTTAATCTAAGTACTATCTCGTTTACCATGTCTTTTAGCAGCATTTAATTAGTGTTGGATGTTTCACACTTGGCCTTTTGCTATTGTAAGTGGCAATACTTATATGTTTGGCTGATGGAGTATACAATGGGAAACTGGCATAGGCTCTCTTTAGGCTCTAAAGGGCACCAGTCCTCTAATTTACCAGCCCAAAATCCACCTACTTTCGAGTCATCATTTGTTATTTTCTTGGCATTTAGTCACGCATTTGAATTTGGAAGGAATGAATTATGTAGTTATTTTAAGACAAAATATTGGTATGTGCTAGTTATCCCAAGGCGCTTTGGTCCAGTCTGCACTGCCTTGACCTTCACCCTCCTTATGTAGCTCTCCAACAGGTATCACTTTCAAGATTAATCGAACCCAGTGTTTTGATATTCATGAGTTTATACTGAAGTGTGACAAAACTGAGACCACCACTTCAGTAATTGACTTGAATAGCTATACTAGCCGGTGATGTTCTGCCAGCCTCTGGTTTTAGAGATCTTTTGAGATCATTACGGTTGTAGCTTTAAAAAAATGTGTGCTATTCGCATGCATTCAGAATGCAATTTATCTGAAATACAGTGTTTGTTGATCTAAACCTTGCTTTTCTTTCCATCGCAGATGTCCAAAACAAGCTCTTGAACGTGGATGTAAACATTTACATTCCAGTTACCAAGGCAGAACTGGCTGTTCTAAATTCAGCCTTCAGTGTACGACACTCTGAAACCCATCAGAAATTTGTGATACATTAGCCACCTTATGTATGTTGTACAGAAATTTGTTCCTAACATATTTATTTATTTGAGTACTTTGCAGTTTATCTTGTCGTATGATGCAGCTGATAATAAAGAAAAAAAAGAAAAAAGAGGTTTTGTTCAGACTTCAAATATTCATAGGAATATCGACTATGAACAACGATAATTATTTAGACTTCGGTTTTATAATTTTAAATAATAATCAATTAAACTTAAATAAGTTTAATAAATTAATTCTTTTTAATCATTTATAGATTTGAGAAAAACCCAAATTACTAGTTAAGAAAGGATAAAAAAATAATAATTAAACCGACTTAAATCCTAATTTGTTATTTTTGACAAATTTTGGTCGACCAAAAATAATGAAAATACTCATAAAATAAAATTATTTACTGCAAACGGTAACACGGACTCCTAACAAAGAAATTATTAACAAAACAAAAACTTTTCTTAAAATAGTAAAAACGCCTGTTTGAAGCTATAAACGATAAAATTTGGCTAAAATAGCAATCAAAATGGATCCCTCTTGAGCTAAATTACGACACTCGGGTTTTTAGTCTCCAAATAAGTTATAGCCTGCTCAGTTGTATCATTCTCCCGTGGTTGAGAGAAATTCGCCCTCGAATTTTCTTGTTCATCGTCAGAATTATCACTATTATACGCCACCAAGTGTTTGACATTAAAAACATCAGAAGTCCGGATGTGACTTGGAAGCTTTAACTTGTGGGCATTAGGATTAATTTTTGCGACAATTTTCAAGGGACCAATCTTGCGTGTCTTCAGTTTGTTATACCCGCCAATTGGAAAACGATCCTTTGTCAATATTTCCCGCACGAAATCTCCTACTGCAAAATCCACAACTCTGCATTTCTTATCTGCCGCCTACTTAAACCTCTCATTAGCTCAAAGCAACTGTTCTTCAACCAACTTGTGAACCTGTTGCAACTGTTGGATACGTTCTTCAGCACGAACTTCAATTCTCTTCAGATCAGGAACATGTGTTAAATCTACTGGTGCTCGTGGATTATAGCCATAAACAACCTCGAACGGACTCATACTCATACTACGGTTTACTGAACGATTAAGTGCAAATTCAGCTTGGCAAAGTTTCTGATCCCAACTTTTCGGATTGTCTCCAACCATACACCGTAGTATATCACCCATCGAACGATTCAAAACTTCTGTTTGGCCATCACTTTGAGGATGATACGCACTACTGAAGTTAAGCCTTGTATTAGCTAATTTCCACAAGGTTTTCCAGAAATAATTAAGGAATCTTGTGTCTCGATCACTAACAATTGAACATGGCAATCCATGTAGACGATACACTTCACGGAAGAACAATTCAACTACCTTCAGTGCATTAGTAGTCTTCTTGAAAGCAATAAAATAGGATATTTTTGAAAAACAGTCAACAACTACAAATACTGAATCATGTCCCCTCTGAGTTCGAGGTAAACCCAATACGAAATCCATGCTTAAATCTGTCCAGGGTTGACTTGGAACTTTATGACATCTACAACCATGCATTAGTTGTTTTTCCTTTTGAAACTTGACAGATTTGACATTTATCCACGAATTTAGCAACTTCACGTCTCATTGTTGGCCAATAATATGACTTCGAAACAAGTTGGAAAGTCTTATCCCTTCACATGTGTCCCTTGTCATGTAACTCCTTAATAATCTTCAATCGGATATTAGAATTAGGAATACAGTTGGTTACCTTTGAAAAGAAATCCTTCATGCATAAGGTAATCACTTCGTTTGCCTGAACAGATATCATCCACAATCTCCACAAAGTTCGGATCGGTTAGAATATGGTCAGAATATGAATCAACGTTTACTGGGTACAAGTACTATACGTACGTCGTTCCATAAAAAACTGTAGGTATTCTTATACCCATCATGACTACTTTTTCTGTCAAACTCCCACGGACGACCCAACAAGTGACAAGCATCCATACTAGTAACGTCACACCATATTTTATCGTTATATTTGTTACCAATTGAAAAAGAAATCAATCAACGTTTTTTTACTTTTACCTCATTCCATTTCTTAAGCCAAGAAAACTTGTATGGATGTGGATGTGCCTTGGTTTCCATCTTGAATCAAGCAACGTTTGTTTACTACGGTTATTGGTACCCCAATTTAAGCTTATACGCCCTACTTGTTTCTCTATATGCCTTGCTCTATGATGTGCATCTAGGGCTGCATAACGGGCGGGCGGGTCGGTTTTGGGGTAAAACCAACTACCAACCCGTCTAGAGGCGGGTTTTGATATTCAAAACCGTATACCAACCCGTCCACAGGCGGGTCGGGTCGGTTTCAACCCGAGGCGGATCGGGTCGGTTTCAACCCGAAGCGGGTCGGGCGGGTTCGGTTTATTTCACGGGTTAACCCGTGGCAGATAGAAAAAAACTGGCAGCAAAAAACACTAAAAACAGACACTAAAAACAGAAAAAAAAAAAAAAAAAACAGGAAAGAAAAGGCAGATAGAGATTGAGTTGATGAATCACCCATTAAGCCTCCTAAGAAACAACAAAAAACACCAAACATCGTCAAAATATAATAACAAATACAATTATACAAGGGATATACACTAGCCACAAAAATAAGGATTAATTTATTTTCTTTGCTTTCTTATCATTTGTATGGAGTTGAATTTATATCGTTATCTTAGAAGTTCATGTGGCAATTATAGAACTTGAAATGGTAAGATTTTTAAATGATTTTTGAAAATTTTAGTTTGGAATAGTTTGTCTTTGGAAATTTGTGTAGGCTTCGTTACACAATGAAAATGAGTGATTTTTGGCTCATTTGAAACTAGAAAGAATAAGCTAACACAATAAAATTGTAAGAAAATACAGTAAGGTTTATAGCTATGTTAAAAAGACTCATCAAAAACAGAACAGGAATCCCGTATTCAGAAAATGCAGTTTCGGCAGTTTGAAATCAAAAATTCGTACAAAAATCATTTCTCAATGGAATTCAGAAATTTTGGTCTTGTTTGAAAGATGATAGAGTCATCTTTGACATAAAAATAATAGGGAAGGGTATTTAAGTACAAGTAAGTGTGAAAACATCTTGACAAAACAGTACAGCAACACAGGTTCAGAATAAACGGGTTAAACGGGCGGGTTCGGGCGGGTGCTACACTAAACTCGTAAACCGACCCGTGGTGACCGGATTTTAAATTTTCAAACCGTATACCAACCCATAGCGGGTCGGTTCGGTTATAAAACCCACGGTTTTGTCGGGTTCGGAAGGATGCGGTTTTTCGGGTCGGTTCCTGTGCAGCCCTATGTGCATCCGAAATAGAGTAGCAATCAAACATATTGAGTGTATCCTGATATTGTTGAGGGAGACCACTTATATAGCGAGCGACTTTTTGCTCATCTGACTCTGACAAGTCGTTAAGAGAAAGTAGTCGGTAAAACTCCTTGGTATAATCGTCTATAGAACGTATACCCTTGCGTAGGTTATGCAGCTGCTAGTACATCAATCCAATGTAGTTATGTGGTAAAAACTTTGTTCTCATATGTTTCTTCAACTTCTCCCATGATACTAACTTTTGTTTTCCCTTACGACTGCATAGCAGCTTGTGTTATTAACACCACGAATTAGCCCTTCCACGAAACGTAGTCGCCACCAACGAAACTCGTTTGTTATATGGTATTTCTTTGAATTTTGATACTTCCTCAACCGTATTCACTCAGGAGAGAAACTCTTCCCGGTTCCAAACCACCATGAAATTCTGGGATCTCTACTTTTATTCCTGCCTTCCAGCGATCAGAATCCTCTCGTTGATTTATTCTACCTTCGCGATGCCCTCTAGCAAAAGGGTTGGCGTTATCATCTTCTTTTCCTGCCGAAGGTTATACCGACCCAGCAAATCTTGGACGTCTTCAATGAATTCTTCTCTAGATCTCCATGGACTGAAACCTTCCGGACCTCCTCTTCGACCTCGAGCTCGACCCTGACCGATTGCTACTCTTGGTGGCATCTTATCAACCCTAGAATCGACTTTGCTCTGATACCAACTGATGCAGCGAATAATAAAGAAAAGAAAAAAAAAAAAGAGGTTTTGTTCAAACTTCAAATATTCCTAGGAATATCGACTATGAACGACGATAATTATTTAGACTTCGGTTTCCCGACTTTAAATAATAATCAATTAAACTAGAACAAGTTTAAGAAAATGATTCTTATTAATCAAATTCATCTGTTTAAAACAATATATGGATGACTCTTTTATAAACTTGGGGAAAAACCTTAACTTGCTAGTCAAAAAAGGATGGAAAAAAACTTTAAACCGACTCAAACCCTAATTTGCTACTTTTGGCAAATTTTGGTCGACCAAAAAAGTACTCATAAAATAAAACTATTTGCCGCAAACGGACTCCTAACGAAGAAGTTATTAATAAAACAAAAACTTTCCTATAATAACAAAAACGCCTGTTTGAAACCCTAAACGATAGAATTTGGTTAAAATCTGAAAACCATGTAACGTTTGATATCTTAATCGCTGGCCCGTTTCTATTTAAAATAGATCCCTCTTGAACTAAATTATGATACTCGAGTCTTTATCTGCATCACCGTACCTTCTAGGTTGGCACACTTTCGTGAACTCCATTAAGCCTAGTGATACCAGCCGTGTCAACAACACCACCAACTTGCGCTCTCGGGCTGAGACAGCTGAGTTGGAGTGGAGCAAGTAGTGGTGGCATCTCAATTCAGCATTTCCCTGACTGATGGGTGGAAATGTCTGAGATGGATAGGCTCATCCCTGGTGCTGGACAAGCTGGGCAGTTGTCTAGGGGCCTAGGGAATACGTTTCGAAGTGCCCGGAATTTACTTTTGGAAAAAACTTTTTATTACTCTCCGTTGCTGTTGTCCAAGTACCAATTTTGAAAGGCTCCAATTTAGTACTTGATTTTAGAAAGAGACGTCTGTTTAACCACATTGACATTTGTAATCATTTCAGCTTATCTTCATTATAGTCCATGTTTAATATAACGCCCGTGCTTTGAATTTTCCCCTTCAGTAAACAGGCAATTGGCCGAAACACAACTTCAGCTACCCGTGCATGGATTGATTTGTTTTGCTTCTTCTTTATTTTATTTTGAGAGAAAAAAAGTTATAATTTTTATTAGAGATGAAAAATCGAAGGATACAAGAGTTTATGTTTTACAAGTTACCTCTGCTGTAATATGACCTCCCAATGTGTGAGTAATTCACTAAAAGAGACAGTTCTGAACCAGACAGGTAATTCCCTACCCCTAAGCAAAGGTAGAGAATTGGTGGGATAGCCCTCCTAATTACGTTTGGAGCTCTTGATTCCAAATAAAACTTAGCTAAGATTACAAATGAATTCCAAAAATTTCATCCTATCAAAGAATATATATTTCAAGAATGAAATAACAATGACTACAAGAAAAAGAAACGAGTATTCTTATCAAGATTTAAAAGTTGAATGTACTTACTACATTGTTATTACAAAACAAAACATAGATAAGATATAAAATCCTAACCTTTAAGCATCCTTTTGACTCTGAGTTTCCACTTTCAAATTCTCTACTACATCAGCAACTGAACAACATAATCTAGCTTCAGACACTAAAGACTTGACAACTCCATTAATCAATCTCAACTCATCTTGAAACTCAATATATAATACCAATGTCGAAAAATGTTCATCCAAAACCAATCCAAGATATTTGACAATCGATTTAAGACAAGGAACCCAGTCACAAGCATTCAAACCCAATTTCTTACCCTCTCTTGCTTGAGGAAACTTCTCATATTTCTTCAGCCATTTCCCTAAATACATAATCAAACTCAACATCTCATTCCCACTCAATCTTGATAAAACATATGATAATGTTAATGGATCAAGATTTGAACTTGCAAATAAATAATGCAAACAAAGTTCGGATGATGTAAACCCATCATAAGCAATCATGAGTAAGATGGAAGCCTCTTTCGCCAACAAAGACTTGTCATTCCGTCTACTACTACAACTCTCTATAGCTAAATTAGCCTGGTTTTCCCAATCTTTTCTTACACTAATCATATTCATAAAGGAACCTTTAGGCGGAGTAAGGAAGTATTTGAAAATACTCACGAAATCATCAGATTGAATATCTGAAACATGTTTAACACATAAACAAAGCATATCAGATCTTTGTTTCGTCACTAAAATCTCAATTAAATCCACACAAACAACTCCTTGAATAATTAAGGTTTTCAATACTTCCCATATCTCGAGCTTTAAACAAGTTTCCGAAATCAAACTTAAAACATTTTTACCAATAAAACCCCTTGATTTTTCTAACATCAAACAAACAGAACTCAAAGCATCATCGTCAGATTGATTATTAATAAGAACATAAATACCAATTTTATCCACGGTTTTCTTCAAGAAAGTATACAAAATCCCAAGAAACTCATCTGTATCAAAGGATTTAGGATTTTTCAGTTTCTTTTTCAATCTTTTAGTGAACTTATTTCCCGATTCAATGATTTCTGTATCGATTTCTGAAATCTTCCATCCTTGAACACGTTTGATAAGTTTAGTATCGTCTGTGCTATCTTCCGTAGTAGCCTTCAAATCGTTTAGAATTGGAATTGCATTTAAGACTATTGGGTACTTCGATTCCACTGATGATGATGATAAAGTATCAGAATCAGCAGCAGCGGCAGTGGCAGTGGCAGCTTCTTTGATGATGTCTAGTAACGACATCTGAAGACGTTGATGATTCTGTGATTCTCTCAAATCTGTTGAAGATGGAGAGAGCGGAGATGGAATTGACAAGGAAAAGAAAGACGGATTCAATTTTAGGGTTCTGCGGAGACGAACTTTCGTATCAGGGTTTTAAGAATTATTGTTAGGCGTTAGCCGTAGGGGTGAGCATTTGGCCCAACCGTATTTTTATGGATGGGTACCGGACTGATTGCTAATGGGCTGGATGCGTATGATTTTTCTAAAATCCAATGTATTATAGATTGGATCCGAGTCTAATCTTGAAAATCTGTTGGACATCTAGACCCGTTAAATTAAAGATATTTACATTATTTTTAGAAAATATGGGAGTAATTTAGGAAATAAATTTGCTCATAGATTTTAGTTAATTTTTTGGAACTTTTATATACGGTGAAGATGGTCGTAGTTGTAAAAACCAGTTTTTTTAAAGTGTTTTGTATAGTAATATGGGAACTTTTGTCAATGATAAACCGGTGCATGTTACAAAGACCTGTTTTCTTAGGGTGTTGTCCATAGCACTTATATATATGATATGTAGGTTTTGTAAGAAGCTATTTTTAGGGCTGCACTAGGAACCGACCGGAACCTAAGGATCGAACCAGAACCGACGGAACCGTACCTGAAATGGACCGAACCGAGGGTACATGGTACATGTATAAAAATGAGAACCGAGTACACCTGGGTACAAGGTACAGGTTCTACCTAGGAATCGACATGTACCGGACCGATTGTACCGAGTATTATTAACCGTTGATCAGATTTTATAGTTTCAATCTCATCCGTCTGTTATAAGTTAGGTTACTCTTCGTCTTAGTCTTCTTCTGTTCGTTTGTACCGAGTATGTGTTTATTCTTCTTCTGTAAAATGTGATTCAGAATACGTGTTTTCATACTTTTTAGCAGATAAAACATATAGTTGCAGCTGCCATTGCACTGAAAGGGAATGGAGGCATACTTTTTATCTTCGGCAGCTCTTTTGGAGCTTATCTACTGGTATATATTCTCCTTTCAGTTTTTTGTGTATTTACCATTTTCTCACGTAATTTTAGCCATATACTCCTTTAAGAAACAACTTATTGCATACATTTGTTCTTACTTGTGCCATTTATAATGTAGTTGATCCATTTGGCTATCACGACTCCGATCTTCGTCAAGTTCACACAGTTATACATATATCATAAAATACTATCAGATAATCATTCTTCTGTGTGTCATGTGTTATCATTTGGAAAAACAATTGTAAATAACTGGAAGTTCCTTTTCTACAGAGTTTAACACTTTTTGGTGCATTTTTCTTCTTCTTAGGGATGAAGAACTCAGTAGGTCTAAGAAGAAAACCCAAGAAGAAAATTACCAAAACCAAGACGGGTTAGATAAAGAACAATAGAGGATGAAGTCATCAGACTGCAAACATAGTTTTATACTCTTAAATTTCTTGTATCAGTTTTACATATTACATGTTTTTTTTCTAAACAGAGATTCATGAAGTATGATCTTCTATTGGATGAACGTTTGTTTTATTGAAACATGTACAAGGTACAGGTACACGGAACCGACCGGAAAAAGGGTACAAGTACAAGAACTGAACGAGACTAGATGGTACAGGGTACAAGTACACGGGTAGAGAACCGACCATAGGGAGGTACAGGTACATGGTTCTACCAAGAACCGAGCCGAACCGACCTTTGTACACCCCTAGCTATTTTTATATGCTTTATTTATCTAATATATATTTTAATTATAGAACAAATTCATTGGATCATCCGCATCCAATCCAACTTCGTACATCTATTGAATTTGATGTTTGATGTTGGATTAGATGCGGATGCCAAGTTTAAAATCCGTAATGAATTAGATTGGATGCAAAGGAAGCAAGCCCATCGATTCCGGTACCCGTCGGGTATTTAGAAAACTATCGAAAAACATATCAAAAACTCAATATGTTTTTCTTTTTGGCTTGAAACCAACTTTTTTTATAAATATTTTTTATTATTTTTCATTTATGTTCTAAATAAAGATTAAATATAAGAAAAAATGGAAAATGGAAAAAATAATCAAAGTCAAAACTAGACAATTACTTAAAATTTTCTTAAAATGATGAGTTAAAAAATGAATAAACAGATACTTGACGGGTATTATCCATTTGGACTCGATAAGATTTCAGGTCTCATCGGGTAATACCCATCGGATCCTAAGTTGTTAATGGATCCAAAACCGAACCTAAATTAACTGAGTCTAGTTCAGTTCCGAGTAATTAGATAATCTCTTCGAGATCACCCACCTATGGAAGGAACAAACCGATTCACTGCTAAGGGATTACTAACCAACCTTAAACAATGCGGGTGGGGAAATTTGACGGCCCATACCGGTCCATGCTGACCCCTAATTAGTCGGGGGAGAGACTAAGGTTAAGAGGGGGCTCCGTCTTAACCTGTCCAACACATTGACCCAAATCATTAATGGACTACATATGATGGATACAATTTGCGGGATCCAACGGATTTTAAATGTACATAGATATTGTCTTAAAAATCTGGTGGACATCTACACCATATGTGGTTATGGTCGGAAGAACTTATTTTCCAGATGTATGGTGTATCACACTTGGTAAATACGTTGTTATGTAAATTTAAAGTTTTTTTTTTGGACACGGGAGCTTTTGCATATATAAAGTTGGTCTTTGTTGTAAGGACTTCTTTTTCAAAGGTTTTTTCATTTCACTTGTTATATAAATGTTGTTGTTGTTGTGTAGGTTTGGAGATTCAAGTTATTGTTGTTAGTTTTATCTCTCTATTTAAAAAATTAATATAAAAATAAAACTATTGGATCATCCGTATCTATTCCGTCCATTCGCACATCCATTAAATGATGTATTCATAAATGTTATACTTGATATCCATCATGGATTGGATGTGGATGAGGTAAAAATCGGTCCATGCTCACCCCTAGATGTGAAGACCACCATGATAGTTTGAGAAAGAAGATCCCATTTTGGTCTCTATATAAATCCTTAAAAATGAAGTTTAATTGAAGTAGAAAACTTTACCCGTCATAATATGGCCAGGAATTGTTCTTGGTTCAGATTACCTGCTGCAACCTTTTCCGATTCACGAATGTGCATGATTCCAGATTTTGGAAGCTAAGAGGTTGAACATGAAAATATTTTTTATGAGTGTTTTGGAGCATCTCTAGGAGGATTTTACAAGCCCAAACACTTGCCGAGCATCTAATTTATCTGGTTTTATATCTACCGAGACCATCCACATATACCTCTTGAAACTCAATTTTACATTAAGTTGATGATACTCAGCCATGATTCCTCCATTACTAGTTCCAGGAAGGGTGTCAACAGGTCTAGCGGGAATCAATGGACCCGGAACCAAATTTTATTTAAAAAGTTGATCTGGTTCCTAATTTAGTGGATCCGAAACCAGGTCCGATTAAAAATATAACTACCCTTCCAATCCGGGTATTTAACGGATCTTCTAAAATCAACAATATTTTTTTTTAATCTTTTATATTGGCTTAAAACGAATAATTTTTTATATAAAGTTATTGTTACATGTATGTAAATGTTCTAGTTAAAGATTAAATCTAAGAATAAAAATGAAAAATGAAAAGAAAATCCAAATAAAACTAGACGAAATCTTTAAAATTTAGGTAAAATTAACAAACAAATGACAAATACCCGGATACTCGATATCCACAAATATCCGTCGAATAATACCCGTTAAAATCTGTTAAGATTTTGGATCCAATCGGATCTACCCGTCGGTATTAAAAGTACTAAAGGGTCTAATATGAAGACCCGGATTTAATTCACCCGATAAATTACATAACAACATAGAGCATTTTCTCCTTTCTTTTTTCTCTGAAAGATGATCTCATTTACAGATCATAGAGCATAGCAAAAAGGAAAGAAGTACAAAAATAAAAAAAGGCTCCACCCTAGTAACTAACCTTAGTTTAAAAAGTAGATTCAACTACAGAGTACAAACTAGTGACATCTGCAATTTGTAAGCGATTTTTACAGAGTTCTAAAGCACAGACAACTGGGATAAAATTACCAATCAAATAAAAGTTAACTTATATCTTTATTTTCGACAATGTCAACCACCTTTGACTCATTCAATGAACAAACCAACCATAATTCGAGCTGAAACCTGCCAAGAGAATCGTCCAGAAATCACAACTTATCCTGTATTGAAACCAGAAAAGCGAAGGCGCATCGTCTCCAAAAACTAGTTTTTACCTGCTTTGTCTAGAGGCCAAACGTCCAAATTGTCTAACGGCAATCAGGGAACCATTAAATATCCAAATGTTAATAAATATCAGAAGAGTAAGCATAAGTAAATTTTTGGAACTAGAGGTGCAAAGGCCTACCACAACCACATGAAAGTATTAGAAGAAGATCGAACTCAGTGACGATCTATCAAAGATTTCTCAGAGGCCTATGCATCATCTAATAAGCACTGATATGAGGGATACCCAGGCAGGACTCGTACTGACAAGAAGAACTATCAAAGAAATAACCACTAACGAAAACTTAGAGACCCACATTTCCGATCTTCAAATCAGCTTCCAGTGTCATTCATGTTTCAGGCAATTTCCTTCAATGACAGAACCTACTGCATTCGATCAGTATAGGTAATTCTTCTTCACTTCACAACCAAATGATATGTCTTTATATTCAGAGTATGCTAAGAATAAAGGAATTCGATATACCATGTTTAAACTTTAAACCCCAAAAAATCTAGAAAATTCAGATATAATGTCTTCAAACATCAAACACGAGGTTTAAGCTTTCTTGTCAAGCACAACAGGATAGTGACCTTTTTGCCTCTGGGCTGGTTAATAGAGAGTGGTGCTATAAGATAGTGGCTAATAGTTCAAGCAAATTATTTGCTGCACGACTTAGTGTGAGACCATAACAATATGAATTCATGAAAATTCCCTATCACGTCGTAGCTAGTAACTCACAAGGAGATGAATCAGAAATAAGTCTAAACAAAAACAATGATCAAGATATGAAAAAGTATATGATGACGTAAGACAAATTGAAAGACTTATAATTTTACAGGTTATGTTCTACATTAAACACATGGACAGAGCAAGATGTGGATGAAAATATCTAAATCTGTTAAAACAATCAAAACTGCTTACTTTTAAAGATCTGGTCTCTTATTGCATAGACATAAATGAAAGCAAATGGAACTATCCCAGATATTGATACAACATCCCACGGAAATGGTGGATCCTAAAAACAAGCAAGAGATGAGTCCATTTCTTCTATGGCATGGTGAACGAGGCTGTGGATGGCAAATAGATAATGATCAGAAGACCTGTAACAATACGAAGCCATCTCAAAACCCATATGAGCCTTGCTATTGATACAGCACCCCACGGAAATGGTTGAACATCAAAATATTTTTTGTGAGTGTTTTGGAGCATCTCTAAGAGGATTTTACAAGCCAAACACTTGCCAAGCATCTACTTTATCTGGTTTTATTCATAATGAGACCATCCAGCATATCCCTCCTGAAACTCAATTGTAGATTAAGTTGATAATAAGCTATGAATCCTACATTACTAGTTCCAGTTGATGTCTCACTTTTCAGCATTAGCAAAAGGAAAGAACCACAAAAATGCAAGGCTCTACCCTAGTAACCTAGTTAAAAAGAAGATGCAACTACAACAGAAAGACAAACTCACAAAGCACAGACAACTCAAATAAAATTACTAATCAACTAACAGCTAACTTCTATCTTATTTTCGTTAATGTCAACCAAGGATGAAGACATGAGAAACCAACCCTATTTCAAGCTGAAACCTGCCAAGAGAATCGTCCAGAAATCACAACTTATCCTGTATTGAACCCAGACAAGTGATGGCATATTGTCTCTAAAGACTGGTTTTTACCTGCTTTGTCTAGAAGGGGCCTTTAAACATCCAGATGATAATAAATTTCAGGAGAGTAAGCATAACTAAGTTTGTGGAGCTAGAGGTGCCAAGGCCTCCCACAACCACATCCAAGTATAAAAGACAATCTAGAACTCAGTGACAATCTATTAAAGATTTCTCAGCGGGAGGCCTATTCATCACCTCATAAGCACTGAGATGCGGGATACCCAGGCAGGACTGCTACTAACAAGAAAACAATCAAAGAAGTAAACACTAATGATAGAGACCCGCATCTCCGATCTTCAACCAAGCTACCAGTGTCATTCATGTTCCACGCAATTTCCTTTAATGGTAAAACCTACTACGTTTTGCTCGCTACAGGTAATTTTTTCCTCACTTCTCATCCAAATGATAGATCTTTATCAGCCACATTTTCAGCGTAAGCTTAAAGTCATAAGGAATTCAATATACCCTGCTTAAAACCCATCTAGAAAATTCAGATATAATGTCTTTAAACATCATGAGGTTTAAGCTTTCCTGTCAAGCACAACAGGAAGATGACCTTTTTGCCTCTGGACTAGTTAATAGAGAGTGGTGCTATAAGATAGTGGTTAATGGTTTAAAGCAAAGAATTTGCAGCATGACTTGGAGTGAGATGATGACTAAATGAATTCATTATCAAGCCATAGCTAGTGATTCATAAGGAGATGAATCAGAAATAAGTTTAAACACAAACAATGATGAAGAAATCATAAAGTATATATGATGACATAAGATCAAAATGAAAGACTTATAACCTTGCAGGTTATGTTCTACATTAACACATGGAAAGAGCAAGATGTTCAATGGATGAAAACATCTAAGTCTGTTAAAGCAATCAAAACTGCTTTCTCTTACTTTTAAAGATTTGATCTCTTTTTGAATAGACATAAATGAAAGCAAATGTAACTAACCCAGCTATTGATACAGCACCCCACGGAAATGGTGGATCCTTAAAACAAACAAGAGATGACTCCATTTCTTCTGTGGCATGGTAAATGAGGTTGTGGATGGCGAATAGATCATGATCAGAAGACCTGTAATAATACAAAGCCATCTCGAAATCCATATGAGACAATGCAGACACAACCTTGTCCAACTTGTACTTTAGCATATTCCAACGCTGTAGGAACTCAGCATGCCGACCTTGTTTAAGAAGTTTTCTATCTCCCCCATGTGCAGATAATGATTCTAGCAAATTGATTGCACTAGTAATTGTGTCATTCAAAGCTGAAACAAGAACATTTCTTCGAGCAGCATCCTTTTGAACAAAAGATAAAGTCGATGACTCCGAAAATGGCCCAAATGGAGTTTGTCCAATACTCCAAGTATAATCTACCAAAGTGTTATTATGTCTCGGGCTCCATTTCAAATGGGTTGGCGAAACTCCCCACATACTCTGTAAGATAGAACCTACAATCGGTCTTTCAAGCTTACGTGTTTGGGTCATCACGTGTCGGCCATTACAGCTATAATCACTTACTGTTTGAGTGTTCTTTGTTCTAACAGCAATTACCATATCTTTGAAAGCAATAGATTGGTGATATCGATCCAGCATCATCAATCTATTGTATTCCAAATCAAATACATAAACTGGAAGTACATGACTACTATAATCCTCCTCGGGAATTCCAGCCGCCTTTCTCAATTCATCTACAGAATCCGAAAGAATTTGATGCAATCTTTTGGAATCCAAATACTCACTAGCAATCAAAGTATAATTCTCAAACAAGAACCTTGAAGTAAAAGAATTTGTCGAAGCCGCTATAGCATAAGTACATAAGGGACAATCTTTAAAACTAACATCATACGTTTTAAACTTTAATGATTGACCACCAAGTAACAATCCCCCTGCATTTGCTTCATCCATGAAAGTTCTCTCAATAGAACTCCAATCTAAACCATTTAAATCCTTATTTTCAGATTCATGAACATGTATAAACTCAACTACAAGCGAATTCATAAGCGGAACAGAAACCCTCAAAGAAGGAACTAAAAGTACCTGATAAGCACTCCAAACTAATGACGCTAAATCCGAAAGCAATGCTTTCTGCGATTTTGGCCTTCCATGTAAAGCCGCCAACGGATGAAATTCACCTCTTGGCATAACTCCATCACCAGATAAAGCTGGACCATAATCAACAGGTCCAGCAGCTAAATCAATCCAAAGATATCTCTCTTTACCAGTCCAAATACTTCCAGCACATTTTGTATAAGCCAACGAACTCTCCCCGTAACCATAGCTATACGCATATGGTTTCGATTGCGGATTCAAATTCAACAAATAAATATAAACACCTTGGACAGGTTGTTCTTTCTCAAAATCTTTCTTTACAATTTTATCCACAACTGAATAAGGAATCGAAATCAACGGTGTTCTTAAATTCGACACCGTCACGTCGATTTCGGATTTGATAGATTCAGTGATTTGAGTAGAAAGCGATGGTGAATGAGAAACATCAAGATGAAGAGAATGTTTTATAGAGAGATGATGGTCAAGAGTATCAGATCCAATGATTTGAAATTGATCAGAGAAATGAGCAGCAGATATGAATTTAGAGAGAATCGACTCAGAATCAGGTGAGAAAGAACCAACGAGTTTGATATGGATAGGAACTGAGATTTCTAATGAGAGAAGTGAAGTGATAAGAGATGATATAGTAGTGAATGATTGTGTGGCGAGTGATTTTTTGAGTTGTGATGGTAGTAAGAGGAAGGAATCATTGTTAGCTTGTGGATCAAGATGAGTTTGTTGAGTATGGAATGACTCTAGACCTAGAATTGGAAGTGATGTAATTGTAGGTGAGATAAGTAGGAGGAGGTGGAGGAGGAGAACAAGGGTGGCAGTGGTGGTGGTGGTTGTGGTGGTGGAGGACATTTTTGTTAGTGATTGTTTCGAATTAGGGTTTAGGGATTTGACATGAGAAGCTTTTCTCTGGTTGGGTTAAAAATCCCCAAATTGAAGAGTACGTTGAAATGGTGTCCTGAGTCTTTTGACTTATATGAGTGTGATGCGAGATGAAGTGAGACCAACTATCGCAGAGAACCGGGTTTGTAGCACGAACACTCGGAACACCGCATGTACTGTATAAGTTGGATTGGAGCTCGGAAGGTGTTAGTCTAAAAACTTATATAGCGATATAGCGTTACGATGAATACAAGCTATTCAAAACGGGGGAAACCAGGCCAAATGATTACGATGAATACAAGCTATTCAAAACGGGGGAAACCAGGCCAAATGATTTCCGACTAGGATAAATTTATGATTTTTCCAAGTCTACTGTGATGACCAAAAATCTGGCATTTTTAGATCACAACAAAAAACATTTAAACTATAGTACAGTATGATATCTTATCGTGAAATCAACTCACATGATCATTTAAACAATGAGAATTAATCAATCAACTTAATATGAATTGACTCAAACATTTAACGTGGTTCAACAGTCAGACTGTCTATATCCACGGGTAAAAAAGATTTGTATTCCTTTTATTATACATCATCATAAAATTCAACAAATAATTGATATGTCATAAACTCATGAACATAGTAATCATCGTAAACTGAACTTAAATTTTACATAAGTTCATACCTAAACTTATTGTTATCACTTCAATGTCTTCAGTCTAATTTTTCTCCCCCATTTCCAACCCCTTATCCTGTTTATGAGCTTGGTATTTATAGCCAATTTGGTAAATCCCACCAATCTACTTTTCCACCTATTTATTCTTATCAACTCTTGGTGCGATATGGAGTCCCGCAAAGCTTATTTGCAATTTCTGCAAGGCCTGATCGTTCCTCTCGCAAGTCTTAGCATGCGTACTGTTTTCTTCTCGTAATTTCTCACTGGTTATCCCGCACCTCTTCTGCGGTCTTGCAGTTAAGTTATTATTTTTTGGATTAGGATGACTGTTGTGGTCTTATTTGAATCATGGCATGTTTGACACGTAGCTCTTTAAAGTGAATCGTCATGCTTTAGTTCTTTTTGTTCCGCGGCTTGTAAAGTCGATACGTGTCAGTCATGCATCAATACTCATTATTACTCTTTATTGAGTCATGCTTTCCTGCAACCTGTTGTCATTCGAGCAGTTAAAGCTGTCTGTCTTGATCAGTGTGCCTTACTTTCCCACAACACATGTGTCGGTCATGCATTAATGCTGTCAGGTTCAAACTTTATCGAGTTTGCAACTAACGATTCAATGCTTTAAAAGGCTTTGTTCCAGTGTTTCTCGTCTCATCGTAGCTCGTTAATTCTCCAATAGTTTTTGGACATGCGTACCTCAGAATTTATTCTCTCACATCTATTTTCCAAGGTTCTACGAAAGATAGGCTGGAATCAATGTAATTAATATCGAAAAATCTTTGTCCGTCTTGGTCGGGACTGATATACTGGTACAACTTTATATTTGGGAGATTATCGTTGAAATATCGGTTCCAGTTTTATACCTATATATATATTTATTTCACTATTTTTATCCTATTATACCCTTATATATCGTATCTAATATTGACAATGCCCTAGTCATACATATACCGCCTCTTTTTTTCTTTTTCTACAACAACAAAATTAATTATCTAGTTATCTCTTTTATTTTCTCAATTAAATTAATAAACAAAGAACTGTTTGGAAGTTGGAACTGGATGATAGGATAATTTTATTGTTTTCTGAGGTTAGA